>SCLD01091309.1:0-35594 GCA_004367895.1 Oikopleura longicauda | reverse complement strand
TGGTGAATCGAAACTCGGTGGACGGTAAGGGTCCTAGCTATATAAAAATATTTTAGAAAAATCATCTCAAAACGTTCTGAATCGCCACAGTTACGAAATCAGTAAACTTAAAAAAGATTTAACTAGGAACCGTTTAAATGCAATTTTTGATGAATAAACTTAGAGGTAGTCTATTCTGGTTTTTATAAATAAAAAACTTTCTGCACACATAAACGAGTTTAAAGAATAAAATATGAGAAAAAGCACAAAGATTTATTCAAAAAATTTCATACGAAAGAAGGATTGGAACTTGCTAATAAAGAAGCATTTGAGAGCCTCATGAAGATTGATACACAGGGTGAATATTGGAAAGGCTTTACTTATGAGAAAGTTATGTTATTAGATATAAGGTCCGTCAATAGAAAAACCATGACATATTTCCCTTATTTTTCCTTTTCGAGCTATTGACGGACCTTACCTATGATTCAGGCTATGAACCATATAATACCAATTTGATTTTAATTATGGGTCGGTATAATTCCTGGGGCTTTCAACCTTCCACGCCGCACTGCACATTTATTTTTTTATGATATAGAACGGTCCAGTAAAAGCCAAAAGAGGCAAGAACCAGAATATGAAAATTATTTTGGGTATAAGCGACCGAAACAAAAATCACAATCATCATATGACATGCTGACCAAAATTGAAAAAGAGTCTGAGCCAGGTGAGAGATTCCTCGCTGTGTCCAAGAACCGCGAATCGCCGGTCCGCGATGTGCCTGACGCCATAAATCTTATTATTAGATCAAATTGAACGCCGGAAACTTCAAGATCAGATTCATGCACATTATAACGATAAATTAGATGAAATATCGCGAAGTACAAAGATTCTTGATCATCAGGTCAATGGTTGATCGCACTAAAGCTTCAAAAGCTCCGAACTTCTAGTCAACCAATATAAGGTCGCTCGATTTTCTCGAGCGAATATGTCTTGTAAGAGTGCACAACGTCTCAGAAGAAGGCTTTATGTGAAACACAATGGGAATGTTCCTAACTTGACTGATGTTCCGAATCTTGAACGAACCAATACTCAGCGAGAAATTATAATTCCAAAAAGACGGACTGGTAAATTGGCGCCTATCGAAAAACATTTAGGAAATTTCTCAAGCAATGAAAATTGGTAGATTTCAGACTTTATTCCGAGAACGTGTATAATGTTCGATCATTTTTCGTGTATAATGTTCGATCATTTTTTCGAAATTCCTACATTTTACACTTTCTCAGAAAAAAGTCTGAAATCTACCATTACTTTTCAGTACTATATGTAGGATGTCTTTGTTATAAGTCGTGTAAAATAAGCATTTCTATCCGTATGCAAAAAATTAGACATTTCCGGCAACTTCCCGGACTTTATGGCCAAATGTCCGCTACACGGACACCACCTGTGTGTGTGCTATAAGAGGACATCCCACTTTTGTCCCGTATTGATGCTTCTTGAGAAAATGAAAGTGTATTTTGACGACCGAAATAGGGATTCTAATGTGAAGTTCGACTCTGAAATCAATGTTTCGTGATATCAGTCAACAAAATTCGTTATTCTTTACTATCACTATCACTTCCTCTCACTGTATATTTTATAAAAAACGGAAATAACAAATTTGATTATAGCTGATTTATATTTATCTGTTTATTTAAAAGTAGAACATGGCTTACGAAACGTAAAAAAAGGCATCCGAATCTGGCGCCGAAAATATCCCGTGAGTGAAATTGTTGCATTGACAAAATCATTCACAAAAATTTCAAACTTGGGCCATGAAATTTTGACCTTCTAAGATTTTAATTTTTGACTTGTATTTTGATTGATAATGAAGGAAATATGATTTCGGAATGTTTTATATTTGAACTTGAAGGATTGAACTTGAAGAAAGTAAAAGTGAAGATTTATTTGAAATTGAGTTTGAATTGAGTTAGAATGAAAGAAAAAAATCATCAAAAAAAAAATCATCTTTTTTTTATCCCATATTATTTTGGAGGCCCGTTTTGACATCGATTTCCGGGTGAGAATATGAGCCTATCTTACCAGGACACGCTCATTTTGAACTCTGGGGCACTAGAGGGATCAATGAATTTTTTTGAAAAAACCGAAAATTCCGATAAATTGATTTTTTTGCCGTAATAAAACCATCCAATTTACCGATCCAGAAGGCTTAATAAGGCACCACAAATATGCCCATGCATTGAGCGCATCGACTACGGCAATCAAATTGGCTTCATTTTATTTTCTGGGTGGCACTATGAGCGCCATATGGGTGCTCATACTCGAAAAATCGGGATTTTGAAAACGGAAATTGCTCTTAAGCACCACTACATCGATAAGTCGCCTCTGACGGTGGTCTCTGACGCCTCCATGTGAGTTGTCGCGCAGTGTTTTTTGGTGTTGCATCAAAGCTCAACACCTGAAGCATCATAAATACCACCAAAACACCAGCCATTACCAACACCTAGGTCGCTAGAGAGCAATAATAGACGAGCGGACTGAGCGTCTCGCGACCGGTTTTGACCTCTAGCGCCGATGTGTTGATTTCAATAATTGGTTTCGAAGCCCTTTCAACAATGAAAAATGTTATCAACAAAAATTTATTGTTTTTTCACAGTTCTTTGGCCACATTTCTTTAATTGAACCTTTATTACAGACAAATAAAAATATTGAACAGTTAATATTAAAACAAGTTTTGATCTATATTCGGCGAATGTGCGTACTGGAACAAAATATGAGAGTCATATTAATTTATTTCTATAATACTGTTATAGGATTTGGTGGATGGTTCAAATGAACCCTACGTTTTCATCCCCTGATTACAAGAACCCGATACAGACGGGGGTTAGTACTTTAGCAATGTATAGGGGGATGAAAAGTATTGAACATTAGAAAAAATATCTTATAGGCCCAGAGTCGATATTAGTGGTGAGGTGTTTGGATAAAAAGAAGAAAAATGTTGGACCTCCTGAGAGCAATTCAACGAATGAAAATTTTAATCTGGTTCTGTAGTTTGAAAAGAATGTATTCGTTGTAGCGGAAATCATTATTTGACAGTGAAGAAATATAGTCGTGCTTGGGTAGAGGATGCCAAACCTTAGGGGTGGAGGCGATTAAAGTGGTGCCCCAACCACGTCGTAATTTTTGATCGAAGGCGTGATCCGCTCCGGAAAAACGATTTTTTGGTTTACCATAAAAGTTAATGATGACTTTTGTGTCTTCCTTTTCTGTATTGAAGAAAAAGGAGTAAATGATGATTGCTTGACGGAACGGACGAAGCTGAAAAAGATATGAAAAAGACGCAAGTTTTCTTTCGTTTGAGAAGTTTTTTATTTTTTAGTAAAAAATGGCACGAAAATGGCCGATCTGAAAATACACAATCAGCCTCGGTCGACATTTTCGAAACACTTTTGAAAAATCGGCAATTGAAATTGCAACAGCTCCAAATCCCTTTCCAAACGTGGGAGAGAATGAATACAACATTATGTCTGCATTCATTTCCGGAAATGATACTTTTCAGTTATCGATATTTCGTCTTGGCCTAAAATCGGTGTATTGAGTCTTCTTGACGCTAACCTCATGATAGTGAGGGTAGGCCAATAAAAAGTCAAAATCAATGATTTTTGGCGGTCTCGAAAATGCCACCTAGTAAAGCCCAAAATTTGCGCCCCCAATGTAATTTTTATAAAATATAGGGGGCCCCTTAAGGGGCAACCTTAAAATCAAAATGTATATCACACGTGATACAAGTAGTTTCAAAAACTATAATACTAACCATTGTATAATGATTGAGTTTTGACGTACGTGATACGAGAATAATTTTGGAATTCAGTCTAAAAATTGTAAAAATGTAGATTCAGAAAAAATAATTCACAAACGGAAAAAATTTAATCTTGCGAAATTAAGTTTTGACAGGGGTGACGAGCAAGTATCACATATAAATTACTATATGATATGTGAAAACAATTTAAAACATCCATCTAGTCATATGTCTGATTTGTTTTCAATAACATAGTTATCAATCATTTCTTGGATAACAGGAAGATTGCTTGTGGAAATCTGTTGAACATAATCTTGTCCATCAAATAGTAGCAATGTCGGAATAGATTTCACTCTGTAAAATGGACTTTAGATGAGTTCTGAAAGGAAAAAAGCCAAGACACAATAAATCTTATTCCAACTCTGAATTTTTACTTACGAGTAGGAGTACGAATGAATTATAATGTGAATTTTGAACTCATAACGTAGGGATGGTATCAAATCCGTATCCACGCTAGCTTTAGTGAAATCATTCATTGAGTTAAGCTTTAATAACTTCTTCTTTAGTTGTTTACAAATGCCACACCATTTAACTGTACATGGCTTGATAATCAGACTAGGTCAAAAATTAACATAATGACTATAAAGTTAATTAATATCAGGATTAGCAGAATGGCACCCTCTATATTGTATATTCGGAGAGTTGTCCTCCTCTCTTTCTTATGTGAGCAAGTCCTGATATTAATTCCCTTTATAGCCATTAAGTATCAAAAGATCCTTGACATGTGTAGCGCCCTCTTTTGAGCGTAGTCAGCTTTCTCTCTTTCCCTGTTTAGATTATTCGACAGCTTTTAAAAACAAGCCTGTTAACATGAGAACTTTCAGTCCCTTCATTTTGCAAAAATTGTCCCATTTCTCCTCTGAATCAATTTCGATCATTTCTTTCAAATCGAAGTTTTTGATATCAAATTAAGTCTCAACTACTGATCAATTATATTATTCATTTTCAAAATCCTCCACCCATTTTTTATAGAAATCGAAAGTCTGTGATTTCATTTTTTATTTCAGAATGTTTTTCAAGCATCATTATTTGTTGGGATTTCTGTGTAGGTCTTCTTTGTTGCCTGTCTTACAAATCCAAAAAGTTTTTCTTCTTCGGCAAAGAAAAGTTTGTAGACTGCAGCACATTGAAGCGAGCCTAACAGTGAGGCAACCCACCAGACCCAGTGATAATTGAAATTGCCTAATACAATCATTTTAAGATTTGTGCATGAATATTAGACATATTCAGATACGAACCTGCCAAAATAGCTGGACCAAGGACGCGAGCTGGATTCATTGCCCCTGCTCCAGACATATGCCCGGCCATAATTCCGGTGAAGACACAAAGTCCAATCATCAAAGTTGCAACTGGCATATCCCAATTTTTGTTACCAACAACCAAATTAGTTGAAAGGCAAAGAATGAAAGAAACTTGCATCTCAGCAATAAGTAATGCAGTTAACTGTGCTGTTGTCATTGCATCTGGAAGTCCTACAACTCCAACCAAGTCGCCATGGCCGGAACCAATCTTAATTTTTTTTATAACAAATCATTTAATTTCGTAGTAAATAAAATCTCACCATAGCGAGGGCTGCACCAGTAATAGCGCCAAGAATTTGGGCAAGAATATATGGAACGACAAGCTTAAAATCAAAGTTTCCACTGATTTAGGTTTTCAAATTATCATCCCTATATCATGTACTGGGCCATAAAAACGGTCATAAATCGAAAACTTTCCTAAGAGCAAATCCAAAAGTAACAGTTGGACTGATGTGAGCAATAGTAACATAGTGAAACATTGTTAAAAGTGCAAAAACAGTAAAGCCGGCAGTAAAAGCGGGCATCAGTGGCATTTCTTGAGATATCTCCAATGGATGGGAAGTGACGAATGAACTAAAAAATAGATTATTTCAAAAATAACTAAATACAGTTTTCCTTAAAATCGGGATATTTTTGTTTCCGAAAACATCGATTTTTCCTAAAAATGGGGAATTTTAGAAATCTGTAAAGCATCGATGATTTCTAAAAATCGGCAATTGTCGAAGTCTGATTACATTTGCCATTCCCGATTTTAAGCAAAACAGTGTATCTACTCGGAGGTAGAAAAAGAAAGGTAGAAGAACTCACGCGTTGGAATCAGTTAAAGCTTGATAGGTATTTGGCCATGGCAGTGAGCAAACATTGAAAATTAATATCATTGATGTAATAAATTCGGCAGCCAGTGGACGAACATATTGCCAATAGAAATGTTGTTTGTTACTGCATTCTAAAATATTTTATAAAAAATTAGTGAAAATTGTTTTTGAAATCACCGGAAATAACCGATTACGTCACAGACCATCAATAATTAACTGGCTATGACTCAAACAGTTTTACTCATAAAGCGTAAAAATTGAGTCGTAGACTCTAACTAACTCATGATATTTCTATCAGAACAAGTCTAGTGAAATACTCCAAATTAATATTAAAAGGACACGAAATCAAAACTGAACAAAAATTTGGCACTCACTTACTATTCGGACGTCCGTCATGGTATCCTGTCCACCCTAAAACCTAGGTTTACACCGCCAGTATTTTCATGACAATTTACATCGCTCACTGAATGAGCATCAACGTAAATTTAACATGATATACATTTATACCTTCAAAAAAGTCTTTTTTGAAGCATTCGACTTCAGATTTGTTTTCAATGAGGCAAGCCTTTTCTGTTTCAGACTCTTTATCAGCCTTGATAATACCTTTGGCTTGTTCAATCGCATCGGTTACCCCGCCACTTTCCATTCCGGCTTCCGTTATTTCCTCTAATCGGTTTTTTAGGATTTATATTACGTACTAACTTCTAGCACTGCTGAGACTCAATTAGAAATATATAATAACCTGTTGCAACTTTCTTTTCGTCATCTTTGATTTCTGCTGGATCTGATTCCACCAATTGTATACTTTCGTCTTTTATTTCACTCATTTCTTAAAATTCTTGGTTTTAAATTTCCAATAATGAAAACTCGCGCCAAAAGTCAGTTTCGAATGTGACAGATGCGAATCTCGCGCGCTCGGTTTGCATTGACGTTTGTCGCCTCGGGGTTTATTATAGTGATTGGTTCATTGTAAAATGGTTTGGCAAATAGTCAAAAATATTTTGAAGCTTGAATAACGCATCAAAGAACTTTGTGGCAGTCTTTGTCAGCTATATTAAGGGCTATCTACTTGGCGAGCACCTTTTGCCAACCCCAAATTTCTAACATGGATAAAGATAAGGCCTATTTTAGACCGAAGTTTAAACCACAACATATATCCTCTTCGATGCTATAATTGATCTGTAAGAGAACAGTTTTGCGGAGGTGATAGTGTCACATGGTTCCACTTGCCCCAATATTACTTGGTTACTCTATTTAACCTCTACTGTGGACCTACAACTTATTAACATTTAAGTTCATTCTATAAAACACTTCAAATAAACTTCAAGCTCTTCAAGATCAAGTATTCCAAACAAAATAATATCTTAGCAACCTAACGGAGTTGTCGGCTCTCAATTCACCATTGTCACAGCACGTACTTTCTGCGAAACAAAAAAATGTGTGAAAATAAGTTTATGGCTGAGTAGCCTGCTCCGATCATATTCATATCATATTTTTCATACTTATATGATATACGAAAGTTACTGTTATGACATCATGCGCCTATTCATGGCCTAAAGGTGAAACAATAAAAAGTGCTTTAACCCATATCTGGGACATTTTGGGGACGTTGTGGAGCGTCATTTGTGGACAAAAAATCCATTTTTTGTCTCATGATTATCCGAAACTAGAATAGTAAGACTATCTGTGCACCACTTGGTGGAATCACGTGACGTCTTCATCGGGAGCTATCACGTTACAAACAAAAATATACTTAAAAGCGTCATTTGTGGACAAAAATCCACACATATTTTTTGCGGTAATAGTTAACTTTGAAAGATAACTTAGAAACATCCTTCACTTGGAAACACCACTATTAACTTGGAAACATCAATATTAACTCGGAAACGTTATTATTAAAGCCCCCGGGGTTGAGAGAGAAAAAACAACACGCGGGTAGTGTAAAAACTTTCACCACGCTCAAAAGTGGCGTGGGAGATGTCATATTAAAGATCCCCGGTCTGTTTATTAACTAAGAGACGAAATTATTAACTTGGAAACGAAACAAGATTTTCATATTTTCCTTATAAAATAAGCGTGGATTTTTTGACACTCCACATAAATGACACTCCACGATAATCCCAAAATGTGGGTTTTTTGTCCACAATTCACGGATAGGAGTTAACAGTTGCGCATTTTTTTCTACTCGATGCCCGAATTTTTTATGCATTTTAATGCCATGACTAGTTTAACAGCAATTTCAGTTAATAAAGACAGTCACAAATAAGCCATTTAATTTTAATCTGGTTTGAATATTCGACTGGAATTGAGGATAAGCGTCATTTCCGGTGGACTTCCGGTCCAACATCCGACTTAAAATCAACCCAAAAATGTGTTTATCCACTAATCGATGCGCCTTGAAATTAAGAAATTGGCCTCATTGACACTGCATTGCCCAACAAAAGCGCAACGTTAAGTTTAATTCAGGAAAATTTTTAATTTTGAAATCAGTTTTCTTCTTAGCGGTCTCTACATGTTTCCGTTAATATAAATGGATTTAATTTAGAGTTAATTTAGATTTTTCCATGGCCATTAATTTTATTGTCGGTTGTTAAATTACCTGATTCGAATTCCGACTATCAGTATTACTAACTTAGTAGTGGTGAGGTATTCCAAAGATTCAAGTTTCTAGATTTAATTTTGACCTTGAACTGTACCAATCCACACTATATAAGCTGTAATGCTAATATATGATATTAGACCACGAGGTTCAAAAAATCTGACACAACAAATATCCTTCAATATTCGGTCACGCAATTCAAATATATTCTCTATGACCGGTATGTTTTGCTCAAAGTCAATTTGAAGTGCAATGTTTTGGAACTGATGCCTGAGGGCATGAGACATGATTTCAGTTCTTATGTCGAACGGATATGAACCGTTTTCCGTTCGATCACTAATAACCGTCTTGGAAACATTAGGATTGATGTCTCTATGTCCGTGTCCGTTACTTAATAAACTGCCCGACATATACTTTATAAAAAAACGAAGTCATAAATTTTGAATCGACATACCGTTATTATAAAATTTTGAATGACGCAAGATCTCTTTTGAAAAATCAGCAAAATTGAATGTGCATAAAAATCACTCGATTTAGTTCAAGATAAACCCACACTGTCTTGAATACTGTGTAAGTAAATATACATACCGTATTTTACAAACGGGAAACGATACATGTACAGTATTAAATCATTACAGTGGTATTCGGCTTAACACTTTCGACACGTCGAGCAGTTAAGCAGGATTACCTAACAACCATCTGGTCCGTGTTAGTGAACTCCATATAAAAGTCAGGAAGACGGTACACGTGATCAAAACAGATATTCGCTGCTCTAAAAATGTTACTTGCCGTATCATATAAATGAACGTCACTAGATGGCACTCTAAATAGCCTTAAGTGGTTTAGTGACAGCTGTCAGATGTTGGTGACGAAAACCATCGAATTTGTCACCAACTTTGAAACTTCCAACATATTTACATCCTAACTCGTCACCTTTATTAATGTAGCCTGCTAATGAAAATAATTATCAATTATATTGTATTTAGACATTAACTTCTTTTCCAATTTGTGAGGTTTTTCTTATAAAGTCTCGAATTAAAATCTTTGAGTTAATTTTTGATAGTGTTCGTTTCGGGATTTCCGGCGCCTTTGTCTTCTTTGCACATATCTTTGCTACATTTTCACAACAATTTGCTATTTTTGCTTTCACAAAATTTGCCTGTAGGTAAATACTGTAATAGAATTTAAATTAAGCATGAGTTGAAAGCAAGACTAGGGAGTCAACTATTTCTGGTTTACAAAATGAAGCTTGTATTGATTTTGCTCTTGATTTTGTGAGTCTAAAAAGGGTTAAAAATCATCGAAATTCATAAAAATGTTTGAAGTAAAAAGCCGACAGCAGTCCGGATCAGATAAATAATTTACCTTGAATGCGTGTCCAGTACTGGACGATCAGGTGCTTCTTGCGGTGGCCAATACCGATCGTGTTTTGTCTTTTCGCTGAGGGTGGGTGAAACTTCAAAACGTCTGGTGGTCAACTAATAGTCTACTGTATTAAGTCTGTGGACTTCACTATTTAGACAAAAACCATTATTGATATAAATTAAAAATTGGACCCAAGGCCAAACAATTCTTTTATTGAAATATTCTTTCTCGTCTTTGGATCAAACAAAATTCGCGGCTGTGTTCTTTCACGATTTGAGAAATGAATTGTATATAATTTCAGGGTTCTATGGACTTCTTGTTGGCCCAGACCAATATGTTGGTCAATAAATTACTTATTCACCTGAAGTCGATCCTGAATGGCACCGGAGAATAAAGATATTTCATTTCTCTTGGTATTGTTGGCCCAATCATTTCCAAAACTTCACTTTAACTCACTTTGTATAATATTAAAAGCTTATATTAAAAACGAAAAAATAAGCCACTAAAGAAGAACTCACGAAGAGAAAAAAGCCTAATCTTAATTTTGAAGTAGAATTCAACAATGAAGACAGTAATTAGACTTCATTAACAACACTTCATCTTCAATCTTAATTTAGATTTGTTTTGGATCCAAAAACAAGCTTGAAACAGGCATTCAAAAATTTTAACTATTCCAAAGGGAATCCACTTTCATTGAAAAAATCTCGTCGATAAAAAATTTGAGACATAAATCAGCCTCCAATTCATAAATCGGTCGATTCCTTAATAAATTGGTCAATCAGCTGGGTTGATCTGCAACAAATGAACAATTTTTGTCAATTAATGAACAGCCGATAGCCAGCAAGTTGTGTTAAACAAGTACAAATGACATAACGTGATTTAAATTGATGAATTTATTTGAGCAGTATCACATGATGTTCGAATTTGGAATTTTTCAGCTCTTGAAGTCAATCTAGAAATGGAATCGGATCTAGTTCAAGTGGCTTTATCCGTTTTGTTTCGTTTAATAAGTTACCATTTTAAGTCCATATTGAACAAATTGACCAAAAATAGAATATTTCGAGGACCTTCGTAACGATAACAGGCGTTATACAGTTAGAAACAATTCTCTGCAATATCAACCTCCTCTTTTGTGGTACTCCAACGTTTGACAGGGTATGACAAAATAAAAATTCAGGATGGTCCATATTTGAAAATTTCGTTCAAGGACCGCATGCTTCTACTGAACTTACCGACTCACCGATATCACACTTATTTTTTCAGGTTAAATAAAATTTTATCGTTTAAATCGGTTCAAACATTTTTCTTGTCACTGTGTGCATAACCTGTTTATGTGACCTTCTTAGACGTGGGTTATGGTTATTTCGAATGTGGCCCATAACCCCGCATTAAATCCTGTTTAGAATTTGACGCAGACTTGGTATGGTGTTCACGCGATTCGCAATAAGATGGAGAATCGACATGGTGAGTCGTATGTCTATCATAAATTCTGTATCACACTGCGTCTTTCGTTTGAATAAAGCCCAATCCCCATTAAAAATATATATTCGAAGCAAGGAGACATATTCTTTCCGTTTTTTATCTTTCAGAAAAAAAATTTAGCGTCTTTGGCAGAGCGTCATATTAGGACGGTTTTGTAGTCTACAATGTAGACACAAACTGTTAATTTTGTGCCAGATTTGTGACCATAAGGCGAAGGGTGTCATAAAAATGACATCATCAATTAAAGCCTTTGAATGTTTGAAAACGTCACGACTTATGTCATTGCATGGCTAAGGTCAAATTAAAATTTGGTCCGTAAATGCACCACAGATGCACCTGTCACAAGCTAAAACACCATAAATAATATTCGATATAAATTATGATCTTTTTTCACATAAAAATATCAATACACAAACGCGATAATGATGTGCCAAAAATGCACATGTAGAACTCCCATGGATATCGAACCCCATAATTCAGAATTTCGCAGTTCATACCATATGCAGCTCCATCAAAATCTGAGTCTCAATATTCTGAGGTAAGAGAACTGATACCTGGCAGAAGAAAAACCCGGCAATGCTGGGAATACCTGGTATAAAAAAGGGGTAAATTGATACAATTTGTACTATCGGTCATGTATGATAGTCTGTAAAACTAGACACTGTCTTCGACTTAAGTCATACTGTGTACTTTCAAAAGAGCTTATGTCACATAAGTTATGTGGATCAGAATAATTCTGATAATTTATGCTCGACCGCGCTCTCAACGCGAAAGAACAACCGAATACAACACAGCCGCTTGGTCATGAAGTACACAGTGAGTCTCAGTAAAACACACTAATGTTTGTAGCATTTATTTTCTGTTTTGACATTCTGCATTCAACATTACTCTTTTAACGTTACGCACTTTATGCATCCTAGATCAAATTGGATTTTTAAATTGGAATGCTATTTGTTATTCTGCAAATTGCATTTGCGTTGTGGAATTTCTACTCATTCCATCCACTCTGCCCTCCGGCTGTCCTCGTCATTTTGGGCCTGTCATATAGTTTTCGTCGTATATTTAATATGAATTTAATAAACGCATTTATATTATCATTTATTATATAAGCAGTAAACAATATTTAAAGGTACAAATTTGAAAAAATCAAAAAAATCTTCACTTTGAAAAATGTGGAGGGGCGCTCCAGGTCCCTTTCTCTCATTTTTATTTTCTCGCCTCCAACATCTCTCCCAGAGATCTTTTCATTTTCCGAAAAAGTTTCAACTTCGAAAAAATATCCCAGAGAATTATCACCTCGGAAATTTTTAAACCACAAAAAATTTAGCTCGTGACACATCAAAGAGATAAATAAAGAAGCGAAGAAAGAACTTTGAAGATTTTTTGAAATATTAAAAGGAAAAGCGAATCATTTGAATGTAAAATTTAAGTTTAAAATTGGGCAAACCCATCATTTCGTGTAAAAAATCGAACTATGGTCCAGATGATTTTATCAGTTCGTCAGTTGATGAATTTAAAATCAATCAAGGGGTACAATATTAAATACGTCAGGAATCTATATTTTTTGAGCAAAATGTCATTTTGATAGTGAAAACATGGTCTAATGATTAGACTCTAATCAAGCTTGGTTGATTTACTCATTCGTACCCATTAATCATTAAAATCAATTTCAATTCATTCAAATGTTCAATTTTACAACTTCCCCCCTTTTCAATAACAAACCATAATATCGGATTATTGGTTATTTTGGGAAGTAAAAAAAAACGTCTTGTGTATATGGATCGACGCATTGAGACACTTATCGTTAATTCAACCTATACCAATTAGTCGAAAATACCATATTCGAATATTTTCGATGTCTGAGCGACGACGCGCTTCCGATCAAGATCAAGATAAGATCTATCCGTTCATCCTGTTACTCATAAGCAATGACAAATAAACGGATGGGTTTAAAATTTTATTACTTTTTTAAGCCTTCCGAATTCTTTTCAAAAATGCTCCAATTGTGTGAATAGCCCTTAACATCTCATCCAATGGGAATGATTTTGATCTCGTCCGGATCGTGTTTTCGTTCCGACCGATGATCACCTTTTTGTCCGGATAACCCTTTCGGGTTTTTAACTCCTTCCCGGCTAGTATATAATTATTTACCAGGGTCAACTCTTCCGCTGTTAAAAAAATGAAAATAGAATACACTAAATCCGTTAAATTTGACGAGAGAGTCGCTTTTGATCTTTGACATTATAACAACTGCGACTAATAAAAATGTGAACTGAGATCTACATATCCCGACTATTTCCTGGGATGTTTATGAAATAATTCGGAGTTTTTAAGCTTAGACATTCTGCCAAGGGACTTTTGAGTAAAGTGGGATGCGCGATCCTGATAGCCATTGTCTGTTTTTCATTTTTGCATGTGGTAACAGCTGCAATACAAAAGTCTTACTTTAAGTAATCGAAAAATTTCTAACGATTGAATCAAACACTTAGATTGTGAAATCATTTCTTCGTCTGACTGTCTATCAAAAAGGGTAAACCGATTTTATCTTTTCGGAAATAGATTTCGTTTCCGATTCAAAACGATTTCAGACAACAAAAGCTTTATCATTTGATTGCGGAATCATGCCGGCAATAATTGAACCCTTATTCCGAGTGAGTCATCATTTATGAGTCAAACACTATGAATGTGGGCATCAAAGCAACGACTTTGACATAATAAAATATTAATTTCATACAATGTTATAATTTGACCCAGAGAATCATTGTTAGACATTAAATACAGCTCAATGTAAAGACCCGCTTTGAAAAGAGACTCGAAGAAAAAATCCACGAAAACAACAAAAGAGAGAACTTGAAGTCTAGAAAGAAACGTAAAGCCTGCCCTGAAGAAAACAAATCTTGAAGAAACGCCTGAAGAAATCTTCACGTTTAGTATAAAATGAGAAAATTACGAAGATTTTGAAATGTGAAGACGAAAAGAAAATGATCATTTTATTTCAATGGTGTTTTATTATTTATTTTGTTTCATCGAAAGGTAAATATTACAGATAAGGATGAGGACCCTCAAGTTGAGGGCCTCAACAGAAAAGGTTTCACAAGATGAACACATGTTTTTATCATTTTTTGTAAAAAATTTGACCGTCTTAAAAGTGCGCATATAATCACAAGTGGGGCATATAATCAATGAGAAATTGCTGTGAAAAATTTTACTTAAGTTGAGTTTTATTGGGCCACTTTATCAAAACATATGAAAGAGTTTTAAATGGGAAAGTAATGGCGTCAACAATGTCATTTTCGAGCGTTTTTATTTGATTTAAAACACTTGGAATATGACAGGTCACTTTTCACGGTTTGGCACGGGGTACTTGGACAATTTTCTTACCCCATCCGGATATTACATCTCCTAACCACCTTTATTTCACCAAACATAATTGACCGATTGAATTCTTGGCCTCAAAATAGTATCATTTTTGGCTTGAAGAAACATATACATTATATTAAAGTGGAGTACGTTTTCCCAATTGCCATTTGACCCGAATTCCGCATGGAGCAGTTTAGAGACGACGACCATCAGGAAGGCGCAACCCACTTTAATGTATTACATTACATTATAAATGAAGTCGTGTGTAATACACACTGTGTATTATTATGACCGATAAAAATCGTCGGTATTGCGTTTGGCTCTAGTCATGGAATACTCATTTCGATTCATTTTTCCGAACTTTTCGAGCTTCTTGAATTTGAAATATTTTCATTTCAATCATGAATGTTCAAGATTAAAAATATTTTCAGGTGTTAAAACTGGAAACATAAACATTGCCCGGAGCAATCTTCCTACAAAATTGAATCATGTTTGACCCTAAAAATAGTTTCGATGGTCTCTACTATAAATCTACTACTAGATAGTTACCATTTTGATACGGGACAAGAAAACTCTAATTTTTATTTCTCCATGATATTCCCTATTCTGAATCGCTAAGAAATTCCTTGAAAAGAGGGTAAAGGGAGTTTTGGGGGTCATCATGTGATCTTGCTATATGAAAAGCTCAGTTTGGTAAACATTTTTATTTAAAACAATTATTTAATTTTCATTCATTACAGAAAGAGGTATTTTTACTGTAGATATTCATGTAGGAGGGCTTCTACCCCACGGTCATTGTGTCCGCATGGGGTAGTTTGGAGACGACGACCATCGGGAAGACGCACCCCACTTAACAAAAATAATCCCTGGTTAACGTTCACAGTCCATTTGTCGTTGGTTCACCCTGGGTGTTACAACTCTTAACCAACAAATTCATAGCTTGTTATGTAATGTTAATCCTTTGGGCTGACATAAGGCTTTAACATTATATTTGTTGTTAATAGGGCCCAATCATGGGGCCCCCATGATAAAAATCAATTCGACTTTTTCATTTAATCGGGGCTAAAACTTTAATTTCAAAATATCCAATGGTCCATGGGCTATGGTCGAGTGGAATCCAGAGTTTGAAATCTCCGGATTTATCGCTTCTTTTAAAATATGACGTGGACGGAAACACTCGGGCCGGAAAAGACAAAAGAGTATTTCTATTTGAATAAGAACTTATCTTTAGATTAGAAATTATTTTTGTAGCTTTTTTTATCATTTTGCATCACCTTGGTTTATGCATTTTTAGCCAATTTCATGTCAATTCAGAGTTTGATGGGAAATGTGTAAACACCCGACAGTATAGGGCCTATACTGTCAATACTATACCCGGATTTTCGTGACCGAATTGTTGAATGGAACCAAATATAAAAGGCGAATTTCGCTTTGTTTTTCTTAACCTTCTACTATTGTTCGTCCTAAATGAACGATAAATAATATTCTGGTTGAATTTCGAGATCGATTTAGCAAATCACATGATAATATCATATCAACCTACTTTACTGACTGAAATTAAGCCACTCAATTAGATATCGTGCTGAGTGATTTTTCTGCTATTTAATACTTAATAATTCAGTTCGCCGTCCTTGTCCGTCCTCCAGGAACGTCGTCCGAAAATAAATCTCTTCGTCTGCCGTCGGCCTCTGATGCGGACGGTGGACCTTCCCAGGACAACCTTCCACGTCCCACGATGCCTGGTCTCGACCCTGAATATCAATCTAAAAAATATATTTCAGACATACCAATTGTATCAATAAAGAATAAATCATCGATATTTCTACCTGGACAGTATGCAGAATTGGAATGTGATGCCCCACGTGATGCAATTGCTGTATCATGGTATCAAGGTTCCAGAATTCTTGGAACATTCAAACTTTCTAGCCAGAAAGGCAAAAACATAGATGGACTCACCCCTTATGATTTGAATTGGGAAGTTGATTCTGAAGATTTGATAAGGAATGATTTCAAAGTTATTTAGTTGGTGACTCATATCGGCTGTCACCATTGGTGACTCACCAATATTCGATTTCTGTCGCTAATATCACGGTGTTATCCACATCATGTTGTCACCAACATCACTGTAGGAAACTTTGAAACCTACAAAGCTATGACCCGAAGATGGAATTTAATAGACTGAGAAGTTATTCTGCTGGAGATCATCGACGGGCGCGATCCTATGAACATAGTTCAGATAGGGCCCAATCCGATACCGATAGTCTTCCAGACTTTGACCAATATTGGCGACGACTCAACCTATCAAATGGTCGAAAAAGAAGAAGTATTTCAGAAACTGAAGCACAACTTATGAATCTGAGTTCTGTTAAGTCAATCGGACCATTTCAAGAGGAAAGGGTTAAGTCTTAACCGTTTTGATCTTAGTGTTTCTTTGAAACTTTTGTAAAAAAACTCTGAAATGAATATGCCAACCCCAAAAGACTGGAAATTTCAAGTTTAACAGAAAAAAAATGATAATTCGGGCTGTTGATGTGAGCCACGAAGGAAACATGATTTGTGTTGCCAAACTCGACAAATATCGAGCTATTGCCTCAGAACCATTCCGATTGCAAATTGCCAGTAAGTTGATCCGCTGGGATAATCTCACTTTGTAACGATATGTCAGATGTGTTAGGACACGGTCGGTTGGTAAATGGCATTTATTGAAAGTAATTACGGAATAGTTTTATAATTAGTTATTCAAATCCATTTATTACTAAAAATAGAAATTGTGATAAAATAAGATCATTATCGGGCCCTTTGAAGATTCATTTATATAAAATGTGGTACTAAAGTTCTTGTCTAGTCTGGCATATTGGCAATATGATAATGCATTTAATAATTAGGGTCATTCCCGTGTGTTCGCCTCTAGCACTCCAAGGTCATCACTTACTTCATGGTTATAATATTTTTAAGAAATGGCTGACTTGTCTCCTCCTTCGACTGAGGTGGTAGAGGTACATATCAACTCGACTGCTATTTTAACATGCAAAGCACCGATAAGGAAAGGATTATTCAGCTTTACTTATCAGACACGTCACGTGAGAATTATACACGACTGATGTCATATTATAATTTCGTATGAGTAAACCATGGAAAGTATTCCAGAAGCAAAAATATCTTGGTTTAAATGGGTCAACAACGACCGAATCGAAATCCAAAATTCAGGTAAGAGTCTTGAAACCACTTTGGAAATCACTGGTCCTTGTCTATAATAATAGATCGGATACTCGGTCAAAACTGGCGTTTTCGTCAAAATTTTACCCTTATCCCGTTCTTGTTATAGGCCCCTAAGAATGGACATAAAAAATGGCGGTCAATGCTGGATCCAATCTGTATTTTGAGTTTGAATGCATAGAATGTTTTTAAAATGTAGAAACCGTTGAACGGTATTTTGTCAAAGTCAAAAATCGTTCTGCAGATAAAAGTAACGTTATCCGGTTGAATCATAATTTCCGACATATAATCTGATTCGGAAACCGTCATTTTATCACATGATCATCGTTAAACCTATGAAGGCTTCGGAAATTGGAGCCTTTCCATTTAAGTCTTTGAAACTTATTGTTCGAGATGCATATACAATGCTTGAAAAGTTAACATTTGATCAGAATTTTCATAAATCGGAAACTTTCATAAATATTAATTTAGACCGATATTTCATCGATGGAAAACTTTCGATTTTTGGTGTTCAGGAAGCTGATGAAGGACACTTCACATGTCAAGCAACCAACAAGCTTTTGAAGAAATCGATTCATCTTCCCATTGCTATTGGTAAGTGCTGACGGGTCTACCTATACATTGAGAGTCTATTGACATTCCCCAGCTGGACAATTTTTAATTGAAAGACACCCTAAAGCTAATAAGAACTTCAAAGAGTCCGACTCAGAACGTTTTTTAACAAAACAAAGAATAATCTCAAGGGATATTTAAACTTTTCGCATTAAACTCATCCTATTCACTAGAAATAGTCTATTTCAAATAGCCCTTAAAAATAAATTAAGAGTTGAAAGTGCTGCCAAACGAAATTCAAAACGCAGCTTGGACAAAAATAATAACATATCGAGCTGGTGTGGATCGTCCCGTGATTCTTCCTGGATGTGGGTCACATTCATCATGGAGCTATTCATCGAAACTAGTCGATGTTCAATTTCGAAAAGGTAACAGTGTACCATTAGTTACGGTCCGTAACACATTTTGCAGCGAAAGACGTTTTTGTTTAAAAGACCGACTAAGTCGGTAAAGAGATACGCGCCATCCTGATGGTCGTCGTCTCTATACTGCCCCAAATTTTGGTCCAACGGACCATCGGGAAGACGCACCCCACTTTCGAGAAAATGTTTTTGTATTCTGAGTTCAAATTTAAATATTAAAATGAAAGCAATTAAAATCACCGGGAATCTACTTTGATGTATTTGACGGGATACGGATTTCCTGGAAAGTATTTTCTATGATCATATTTTGATAAATCATATCAGCCACATATCCGACTGATTTCCGTTTCAGCGACAACTTTTGATAAAATCGGTTAAACCCAACCGACACTTTGAAAAGACCAGGAACTCTGGAAACCTCTTATAATCATAAAACATTTGTCTGAAGGGGGTAATACATCAGAGTGATACATATCACATGCAAAATTATATGAAAGGGTTCCACTCTAATGTGTGCAAGTTCAAGACTAGGTGGCCCTTTTTAATGTGAGCCCCCCTATGAGTGTTCAAAATAAATATAAATTATTCAGATGCAGCTATTGCCAACCCAAGTCCATCCAACAGAAAACTGATTGAGGTTATATGCTCAAATAATTTCAACAACGTTACCATTCGATATACGTTGCGACCAAAATGTAAGTTAAATAAATAATTGGCGAGTGAGAAAATCGGATGGAAAGATCTTAGATATTATTGCTGAGAACTGCTGAGGTGACTTCCTGAATGTGATATTTTAATTTTAGATGCACCTGTATTCCTGGGAAGTAATTACAAGGCCGTTACCATAAATGGCGATAATAGCTCTTTGAGATGCCCTGTGAGTAAAAACTAAATCAGTGATTATTAATTTAAAGTGGGGTTCGTCTTCCCGATGGTCATCGTCTGTTAACTGCGGAATTCCCCCGTGCGGAATTTGGACCAAATGACCATCGGGAATAAGCTTACCTCTATATAGCCTATAAATTATAGTTAAATGGTTTTTCAGCCATTCAAATCTTATCCAAAATCAACGATAACTTGGAAACATAATGGAAGAGATATAAGCGACGCTTCGGATAATATCATGGTCAAAGATGACCGACTTGTTATCAATAAACCAACAAAATATTCTCGCGGATACTACCAATGTTATGTCGAAAATGAAGAGGGAATTGCATATGGCCTTGTCAACGTTAATATAAAACCAAAAATGACTCGAAATCAAGTTCCTGCTAATCAGAACAAGTCTGAAAATAGACTCAAGATCAAATCTTCAACATGTGTTCAACGGGGTGATGGTGATTTTGAAATTCGTTTCGAATGGAAAACAAAACAGATCAGTATTGATGGATTTATATATAGAGTTGAATTTGAAAATACAAAAGCAAGATCGAATCCACTTTATAGGAATGGCTTAAGCGCATGTTAAAATTGTTGCTTGCAATTCGCATTCTGATAGGTCGATATACTGTATCATATACATCATTTTAGGATAACCCCACATACCAAAATTTCACCGAAAATCAGTACTTATTTAAATCAATTTACTTTTGAATTATTTTTCGATGACGTAATAATGACCGAAAATTATCAAAAATGTGTTCTGTGACATCGATACAGCATTTGAGTAAAATTTCATGGATTTTGGTGAAGTTTTTGAATGACGGGGGTATTCTTAAAATCCACGTGATATAAGTTATATCATATAACTTATATCATATAAGTCGACTTCAAAATATCATCATGTAAGTGATTAATAATAATATTTCAATAATTTGAGTCTAATTGACGCTAAGATGATCATTAGGGCTTATCCGAGATCATATAAGATTTGCTTCAGAAAGGTCTTAATCTAGAATCTTTATTTTAAATTCCAAAAGTCTTATAACCCTCAAGTCTTAAAACTTTTGCTAACTATGCCCCACGAACCAATCTGTTATATTTTGTAAAGCCTTTCAAAGCCCGCCAATGATTGAAGAAGAATATATGGTCAGTGCAAACCAAAGATCCGAAAAGAAAATCGTTTCAAAACCAGGCGAATACAAAATCTCGATCAGATATAAAGATGGATATGCTGATTTTTCAAGGGGAATATCGAAAGAAGACGTAGATGTGGTTCACTGTAGAAATAGACCTCGTCCACCTTGTAGAGAAGTCAGAAAATTCCCATACAGGAAAAGTTATTTAATAAATTACATTATATATTATATTACATTAATATAATATAATACATAATATATAAGCTGGTACAATTGTGATTTTTGAAACAAAGAAAAATAAATGACGACTATATTCTACGTCATTATAGGATTGACGTTGACTATGTATCAGATTGAATAATTACCGGACAGAATCCCGGAGGTGACAAATGTGACGTCATCGTTTCTGCATTTGGACGGTACTGGAGAAGATACTATTCTTCTAGAATGGGACGTCACGTTTCATTTCAAAGATCCTTCAATCAATGATCATTTTGAAATTGAAGTTCAAACTGGATCAAACCATTTTTCATCTGATTGGATAAAATATTCAAACAAAAAGCTTAAACGAATCTGGAAATTAAACGAAGCAGAGGGACATCAAAAACTGGGGCATTTTCAGTATCCTTATAGAATCAAAGAATTCCATGAAGACACCTTTAGGTAATTTTCAAGTTCAACCGCTATGTATAAGTAACACACTGGTGGTACAGTTAACGTATCGAAAATTCGAAGAAACGGAGTAAATAAGCGAAACTTTTCTTCAACCTCTTTTTTCCTCATCGTAGGTTAAGCGTGAAATGGGCAGGCCAAAATCGGGGCATGAGATGGACACAGTCTTCCGCTAAGTGATCTTTTAAGTGGTTAAGTGGTCTTACACTGAGTGTATCACCGGTGTATATCATATACAGTATATGTGGTTGCTTCTAAAAATTTATCTCGTGAAGATTTTATTCTTATATGATAATAAAGTTGAATTTAAAGGTACCGTCTACGCCGAGTATGGTCAAAGACTTGCTACAAAAAGAAAACTTCTCAATGGAGATATTCTAAAAAATTTTCAATCAGTCATCTGAAAATATCTTCGCCTTCGATGATGTTTCACTTACAACAAATTGATTCAAAATCAGTTTTATTTGATATTGTATCGAATACGGCAGCTATTGGCTCTTTGAATGTTTGCTGGAAGGAAACGATTTTAACTTTATCATACTTATCCTTGACCAAAGTTCGAACATTTATTTCTTTTTAAATATAGGAGAGTCCCACATTATAGTGGAACACCTGGTGCTGAACTTGCACACATTAGAGTGAAACATTTTACATGCAAAATAATATGAAAGTGTTCCACTATTATGTGTGCAAGTTCTATAACGGTTGTTTTACTCTATTGTGTGACCCCTATACTAATCGGACTATCAAATCGAATTATTTAAAATCGTCATTCAAGGCTGAATATCCAGAAGTGGTAATGATGCAAGCTCGATGCCGAAAAATCGATGGTCTCGACATTTACTTAGATAGTAATATTCGACTTAGAATAGATAATTTATATCCAAATCTTTGGGTTTTCACCTTTGAAAATCAAGCTGGCGAAAAATTTACCAAAAGTCTTAAGACCACTGAATGTAAGTCACTTAATTTACGAATCGTATAATACGATCTTTATCATAAGGACCATAAGGTCAGTATGGGTCATATGGTAAATAACAGTTAGTACGTTGAACTTTTCAGTAAAGTATGGTTTAGTTTTGGAGCCTTCTTATATGTCAACGAAGAGAATGATACCAGCAGACTATGTGATAGATATCATGGACGGTCTTCCTGGAGCACCATGTGATAATAATGATAGAATAAATAGTTTATCATTCATGCAAGGCTCAGTTATTGGGATACTCATCGTCTTTATTCTTCTTTGCATTACAATAATTGTGATACTTTTGCGGAAACGAAAAGAAAAGGCATCAGCTAATCAGCAAGAGGCAGTACTCGTTGAAGATAAACCACCTCAATACTCTCGTGAAGATCACCGAATTTATCATAATAACGTGAGTTGCTCGGCTTCTTTAACATCATCCACTTAAAATTCTACTATTTTAGAATGATTCATTACTACAACCAAAGCAAATCAATTTGCCAAAAGAAGAACCAGTTTATCTTCAACCAGCACAATCTGACAAGCACGAGTCTTCCAGCAGCTGTTCTCTAATGACACCAAACGGATATGATTCTCAATCAACCCTTCCCTATGTAGAAAATACCTAAACCAAAAAGACTCAGCCATTATTGTAAATAAAAACAAACTACTGTCGTTCCCTTGAACCGAGGATTATTTTATAATTTTCTGTTCGATGGAATTCTGGACTGATATCAGACCTGTAAGCTGTTAATTTATACCTCAACTGATACTGTTTACTGCCTGAAGACTGAAAAGGCTCTCGCATTTGCTGAATAAAGCCAAACGGATTTAATTCATATAGTTGTAGAAATTTATAAATCATTATGTCTGCATAATTTACTGCTGGGGCAAAAAATGGGAATTTCCACCCAAGGTAATCGAATTGGAATCCGAAAGGATAGTACGAGTAAGGATAACTATTCTATCAGATGAACATAGTCATCATTTAGAAAATCAGCTGGTTCAAACAAAGCAAAAATTATTGAAACAATCTCATTGTTGTGATTTAAGCACAGAAGAGCATATTCGATGAAATGAGTTTTTTTCTTATTTATTGGTTTGTTGAGTACTCTTTTTACTACTGGGCAATAATTCTATGGATTTGGTGATCAAAAATGTCCACATTGCTGAGTCGTTTTTTCGATGAAGTTCTTGATCCCCTGACAGTTCCGTCGAAATAGTATGTTCTCTATTCATTGAAACTTTTAACATTCGCATGTGTGACCAATGAAAGCGTCCTTCTTGGTGGTGACTTTTCTTGGTCATCAAGTTTATGATAATGAATCGCGATATTGTAGTGATAGACTGTTCGTGATTCGCGGTAATGACTGAATGACGTTCCTGTATTGGAACAATAAATGAGCTGAAAATCTGGAGCTCTGGTGAAAAATAACGAGTTGAATCCATTACATTTTGAATAAGTTTTTTCACTTGATAATATTCTGCTGCTGTCCTTTCAGAATACACATCATCATGAATAAGCACATCTGAGTCAGTTATTATGAAATTTTTAAAACCAGCCAAGTGAATTAATTAGTGAATTAGATTAAATATAAATAAAACCTGATAATCTTGCCATCTCCAAGCTAAGTGATTGAATAGACTTAGCCATATCCCTCACAAGATATCCCAAGTCCCGACAATCGGGTTCTTTTGGTGTAGCACCATCTGGTTCGTTATATCTTGCTCTCTCTGTGGGTTCTTAACATGGGTTATTTTCATCAAAGGTTTACTATTTTGTGCTCAAATCGTAGGTCAACATTGAATAATTAGTAAAAATATAATGAAAACGGTCCTTGATTAGATTTTGCTGCTTCCACACATGTATCAAAGTTTCTCTGTAAGATTTTCATTGTATTAAATCGATCCCGAATCATTGCCATGGTTCGTTTTAGTTCTTCATTAACAAGTGGCTCTGGATCCATTTGAACCACTGACTTGTAAGTATTCTCATTTGGATTATTATCGACTTTAACGAGTATATTTAGGCATTCAAAAAGCATAAATTATGCATAAGTAATGCAGGTTATGCTGCAGAGGCTTATAAACTGTGCCTAAATGTATCTTACAATCTGCTCCAACTCCAGCAATCCAATAGATTGGAGAATTGTCAGGTTGAAGAATTTGATTATTGAAAAGAAGGCGCTGTCTTTCTTTTGGAATTGTGTTGCAACCCTTTTCCAGAAGTTTTTTTTGAATTCTATCCTGAAATTTTTTGATAACTCGAAATTGTTTTCACGATAAGTTTTATAAATGCTGTATTCTTACTTTTAAAATACCAATGGTTTCGTCTCGGTGAAATCCAACTGTTAACATTCTCTTTTCTGGTGTGACCAGCTTGAATTTAAATTCATATTTTCCCGGTTCAACTTAATTACAGTCATCTTAATTTACTATATAATGACTCATGATAACATTTATTTTTCGCAGCGAACATTATCGATTTAATACTCAATCAATGAACTAAGCAAGTTCAACTTACCGGTTTCCATAATTGATTCGCGTATGGAGGGTCTGAATTATAATTCTCGGCGTAAGTTTTTCAAATAGGTCCGTAGTGAAAGTCATAAAACACTATTTTGTTATTTGAACGGAGAGCTCATTCAAACATTGAAAATTACTCATTGTAAGAATAAAAGAATCGATATAAATCATCTGCTACGAAGTGGAACGTAACATTATCGGACTTTACTTAAAAACGTTTATATCGATTATAGTCAGCAAATTTGCACCGGACAAATTATGTGTCATTTATTAGCAGAAAAAATGATTTAGAACACGATGCGATAAAAATGAAATGAAATTAATTTAGATTCTAGTTGGTCGTTTTGATTTACGATAATGTTCGAAGTCTTTAGCAGTTTTTGTTTTACCAGAATCTTTGCATCCGTTGGCTTTGGCGTCAACTTCAATTTGGACAGGCTTCGTGATAGCTCCGAGTTTTCTTTGAGCGCTAAGTTTCATTTTTCTGATTTTGTTTTTCTTCTCTTTTCGGAATTGTTTAATGTTCTTCGTCATTTGCCTGTATTTTGATTTCATTAATTCCATAATAATAGCATCATAGTCTAAACCTTGGGTCTTCACAATGTTCATCATGATACCATTCATTCTAAGCTGTTTTTCGAATGAAGTTACTTCGACCTCTTCGCCCTTATTGTTGACGAACCCAAGAGTTTGATTCAATCTTGTAAAGTCTCCTGACCGTGCCTCTGACACAATTGCATCGAGATTAATCACATTTGGAACAGGTCTTCCAAGAACTTCGTTTAAGGCAAAAGTCTTCAATTTCGTTTCGTATTTCGCACAAAAGAGTTTCTGGTCGCATGGATGCTGTTGGGGCGAATCTTTCCAAATAAGAATGTGTGCAACTGCGTGCAAGAATTGCTTTCCATCAACAAGTTCAGCGAGTCTCAGTTTAGCCTGGATTGTTTTTTCGACATTTCTGTGAAATCTATAGCAAAAGGGATTCTGGCACATTTTTTTTATTGTTTCAGTTATTTGTATAGTAAACGGTTTTTTAGTTAGGTTTATATACCACGAACTAGAATGCTTATGGCGCTTTTGAGCAAAATAAATTGTTTGATAAATTGTTGCTCCTAGGCGCCACAGGCGGTTGATCACATCTGCGTTCAATTAAGAATATGTCATGAAAAACAAATCACGTCACCTTTTTTAAGGGTGTCAACATCGATCAATACCACCCAAAACTGACTTTACTATGAGAATAGCCTATTTCGACTACTGCGAGTACAGTATTTGTGCGCATTGACTTACATTAGTATATTTCAAAATGCTAAATAAGCAGTCTACATAAAATGACTAAGGGACTATGAAGTCACCACCATCGTAAAAATCTAACATGCTGATTTAGTCAAGTTGAGTTTGCATTGTGAAGATATCCAGAATACGGTATTCTGAGTACCGATATTCAACCAAAACAGGAGCTCATCCGCCAGAAGAGAAACTTCAAATAAACTAAAAAATGTCAAATGAATTTATTGTTATCCCCCCTGAAGATCGAAATCTGAAAATTATCGATTATAATGACTACAATGCTGTTCACAACCCAGAGGAAACTGACGAGTCACTTTTCAATGGTATATAAATCTTATTTCAACTTAATTTTTAAACCTAATTTCAACTTCACTTTAATTGATTTAGTGACCACGAAAGATCTACTTCGTGCCTTACCAAAGTCACAGGAAGACAGTTATTTAATGACAAAAAAACACCGTGATATGAAAGCAAAGAAGAAGGAGGAAGATTTTTATAAAAAATATCCAGAATGTAGAATCAAAATTTCATTTTCAAATAATGTCTCAGGAAATAATCAAAGTCTTATTTTTGTAACTCTTGTAGATAAACTCAGGTATTAAAAAGATCCAAATCTGAGATTATGTTCAATAGTAGAAATGTCGTTTCATCCCGGAGAAACGATACTGGCCGTCATGGAAGAGCTTCAGAATATAATGGAGAATCAGGAAATAATTCTGAAACAAAGCTATACGAATAAACATAAGCAACAGGAGATCCTTGACATGCGTAGCGCCCTCTTTTTAGCTCTTTTCAGATTTCTTTCTTTCTTTGAGAGTGTTTCTCTCTCCGATCTGATTTTGCTTATGTTTAGTAACCCACGTTAGAATAGAGGATAAGATGACGCTTTGAATACTCAGATGCGTTATACAGTATAACTTATACTGTATACATTATGAAATTAGTTGGATTGATAATCACAATTATGGTACGACATTAGTTCGATCGTTTGAATTATCTAAGGATATATTTTTATTCACCATTCCAGCACGGAAAATTCTTCAACCAAACGCTACACTTCTTAGGAAAGCTTTTTCTAGAGTATTGCTTCAAGGACGCCGTTGTTCTTGGATAACACCAGCTTAAGAAAGCATTCAAAAGTTGCAATCTTTGTCCTAGAGGTAGATGTCATGCCTGGCTTGACGATCCTAAATTCTTGAGCACTTATTGGGAGACACGGATCATCGCCTTACCAAATGACGGACTTCAAAAAACTCACAGCACGGACTTCTCTGGACCCAGAGATGCTAGCGGTTCATCAGGTTTCGGTGGACAATCAGCCAGTGAAGGTTTACGTGGATCAAAACCGTCTCGATCGGGATCAGTTTATGGATCGTCTCAAGGATCTTCATCTTCAACTGTTCCAAAATGGTTTCGGGGAACAACTGGTAAAGATCATCGAAAGTAAAAGAAAAATTCCAATAATTATCTGTATTTTTACAGTTCGCACGATCAGACGCAAAGTTCGTTTTCTTCTGAATCATCTAAATTAAATAAACCCTTAACCTTTCACGACTCGTGAATAACGACCTCACATTGACTTCAAATGACCAAGGAACTTACGAGTTTTATCAGATTTTGGGCTTGTTTCAGCAAATATTGACCTTATTTCGCTATCTTGATATGAGTCACGTTTTGCCCTTGCTAGATCCGACGAATTTTCTGATATGCTTTTTGGATAATCTATTTCTGGCAGTGCTTCCGGTATTGTCTCCATGACAGTTCTCTCCCCATTGAATTTAGCCCTTGGTAAATATCTTTCACGCGGATCGTAACTCACAAAAACTGTTTCATCTGATTCTTGGTGACATTGCTTCACTTCAAGTGCCTTGTACTGAATTCAGTTTTAATATCGCCGGAAGTGCTTTACGTTACCTTGTCGGTTTTTGGTCGTGGAAGAAACTGACGATATTTGTAAAACATGAAAACCATAAATGGAATTATTAAAAAGAATAATAATATAATCACAATGGTTGACCCTGTACTCGTTGTCCGCGCTATTGAACAGCTGGTTATATCATTGCTTGGCCCTATCGGACATACTTTGGAACAAACCATTCCAAATATAACATTTTTACAATTTTTCGATTCACATCTTGAACATGGATCTGCTTGGTCAACATCTTCGCCGATAAGAATGGAGGTGACCTTCGGAACAAATTCATGGACTTTCAAAGAGGTGACGAATCATTAATCTTGACTCGACGAACGGTCGTGGGTTCGAGTCCGATACTAGACAAACGTTTTTTACTTAACTATAAAGCGGAAAAAATCGCCCAACGTGGGGCTCGAACCCACGACCGTTGGATTAAGAGTCCAACGCTCTACCGACTGAGCTAGCCGGGCGCGAAATCGTTATTTTTCATGCTAAATTAACTATGATCGATGTTACCTTTACTATAAACCCTGCTGATAAACCATTAAGATCAAGTCGATGTAAAATCCCTTGAAATGGTTGATATGGCTGTGTTATAACTGGATATGATCCAAACCAAATTGAATTTGGTCGAATATTTTCATCCAATTTCCAGTTTCGATTTCTTATCATTATTCTTAGACTCATACCGAGCTCCAATTTAATGGTCTCCCGTCGAGATGTTCCACTTTGTGAGCGGTCACAATATTCCATTTTTTTCTTAATTTTTGGTGCGTCCAGGATTAGGGTGCATCGGTCTTGACTTATCAAATGATAGACTTGAGGTTTTTCATTATAAGTTCACATCGTGGGTTTTCAAATCGATGCCATGCGCTTGATTTCGACTAACGTGATGTTACACTGATGTTATATTGATCAACACCCGTCACTAACATTGATGTAAGCTCTTGTTAAGCTCTCGATTTCAAATAGATAGACACCGCAATTTTTAAAGTTCTTTTGTTGTCTTCAATGAAAAACTTTCCTGAATCTTCGGTTCTAAAAACCAGCAAAGAGAAAGTTGAATTCGAAAATTGTTCATATTCAATATTGATGTAGTTTGGTGTTGAAGGAATGAAAATCTCAAGACCGCCACCACCAAAGAAATTAACCGGATACTGATTTATAGGTTTCTTGGTAGTAAGTATTTCTTCGTTCATTTTCACTTTTAAGCTGTCCATTTGATTTTAAAACATTCTTGCCAATTTGATAACGTCGATCTCACCGACTCATAAAATACAGTATTTTTAGTCTAAAAATATCAAAATCAAGTCCTTTTGGTAATTTTCTTTTGACGTGTCGACCTCAAATCGACTATGATTTCGATGATTTTTGGTTTTGGTGTCATTTCGAGTATTTTCACAGTTTCGAATAAATTACTCGTTTTTACTTTTGGCTTCAACATTAATAAATTTTGATCAATGTAGAATTTAGGATTCCCGATAACAAGTTTATAATTTGGATTCAAACGTTTGACCATTTTTCCATTTAATATCTTTATTGGTGGTTCATCTTCATAGTTTCCCTGAGTGTCAGAGTACATAAACAAAGTCCGGACTATAAATTATGATATTCCTATCTTTTGAATACGGTCTAGTCGTTTTTATTTTAGGAGAAAAAGTTATCAGAATTTTCGAATAATTCGAACACTCTGATTCCAAATTTCGTGGTCAGAGCCTCTGACTCAGAGGTCACCAGAGGTCCCATCTCACCACTGGGGAACATAATAAGGGCAAGGTTATACACTTAAAGGACAAGGTTATGCTCCGGATATGCATTATTCTATCATCAACCACACCTGTATTGTTTCAGTTTTCGATGAAAATAATTGTGGATATTGTATTGGACGTTTGACTTATTGGTTTTCATTTGGACAAAGAGTGCTATACAATGGCGAAACCATTCATTGGAGAATCAACAATCTTCGAGCAAAGCACCATCTAGTGTTAATGACATAAAACCTTCCTAATATAACAAGCTTTGCACAGTTGCTTGATAACGTGTTCGCAATTTTAGGCGACACATTGATACACACAGAATAATAAAATGTTCCATTTGGACTGTTTCTCATTTTTATAATTCCTGTTGTTGGCGATATTTGAAAATAACCACGATTTGCATCATTTAAATTTTTAGTTTTTGACTGTAAAGAATTATCTGGAATCAGTTGAAAAGTTGGATTCAGTTGACGATTCGTAAGTTTTACAATGCAGTCTGCTGTTGATCGTGTGCCACTAAAAATGCACTCGGATACGATCTCACTTTTGGTCAAATTGAGGTCAAATTGTGAGCCTAGAAATTTCCAGGGCAAAATGAAGTTATATCGAAGTCAACTTGCGATCCCTCTGAGGCTCAAGAGTCCGAGTTAAATATAAAATCGTTAATCAGACAACACCTTTTGACCATTTTCCCTTACGAAATGGATATCGTTTTGAATTTTGTTTAATTTTTATCTCGACAGTTGTCTTCGAGAATTTAGAATCTGCTCCCAAGTCAAACACCATAACATTCAGTTTATATTCGACCACACCATCTTTCAACTTTTTTTCTAAAAATAAATCGCCACTTTCCATATCCAGGGTAAATGGCGTAGATTTGTCAATAATTTTGAATCTGAGTTCTCCATAAGAGTATAAATCTGGATCAAGCGCTTCCAGTTGTCCTATTCGGTCTCCAATAGCGAAATCTTTATCAATAGTAAATTCATATCCATTTTGACTTAACCAGGGATCTACGGACGAACACTTATCCCACGTGGACATGAGAGGTAAATTCATTTCGGTGGATACCTGGACTAAACATTGGTTTATAGTTGTTTGAACTTCCGATGACAAAACTGACTCGTATTAAACCAAAGTTTAAAGGGAATGCTTCCATTTTAACATGAATTGAGATATTTAAATTTTCAACGTTCAACTGAAGGTTATTTTTTACTGTCAGTTGAATTCCTCAACACTTATTGACAAATCCTGGAAACTTTTTCCACGAAATTTTTTAACCACTCAGTGGGTTTTCTTTGAACTCCAATATCTCAAATAATCACGTGGCATAAAGGGTATGAATCATACCGTATGATGTCACAATTATAATGACGTCACAAGATGGCTGGAAAAAGTTTCCGGAAATCAGCACCCGGAAATTTGTCAATAAGGGTTAATTTGAACCTACCTGAGCGAGATCATATCCATTATTTTTTCGATACAACAGTTCAGAGTTATTTTGGAGCATAAAAAGATTGCTGGAAAGTGTATCATTGATTATCCGATAAGTCAGATTGTAATTTTCCAAGTTTGGAATCAGATATTCCAAGTTGAACAATTTGTCATATTTGAAATCGCTTCTTAGACTGTAAGTAAGATTATAATCTTAAGCAAGGGTTGTCCCTAAACACGTGATATGATTTTGAGAATAAAACAGGGATATTCAATAAGGGGTGGATCCAGAAAGAGAGCGGATTCATATTTTCTTCTTTCCGATGTCAGGTATAACTAGGTACCCGATGGTCGTTGGCTCTATATTAAATTTTTTTTTCAAAAACTCGGAAAATCATTCAAAATATTAATCCGTAAGATTATCATTATGGACAACAACCCTAAATTGACTAATAATTTCGGATTTCGCAATTTGATCATAATTTCAGATAACGCTGACCGTCCATCTTGGTCCATCGCTATCACGCCTTATTCGGTTCTCAAACGATTCACGCTTCGGTGTACATAATTTGTTTTTGTTGAACATTCCTAATTTTAAGTCAAGTTCATCGTGTTGCATTAACCTCCAATATTTATTATTCAATGATAAATTTCCTGTTCGATGATCCAAGTGAATATAATTGGAAGGGGTTCCAACGAAATAGGATATTCTTGATCCAGAATCATCATCAGTAGCCTGTAAACAGGAGTCGGCAACTTTTCTGTCCACAAGATAAGATTTCGAAAATCTTTTTTTTTTCATTTTGTCAGAAAAAGAATTTTTTGAGAATTTTTTTTTGCCAACCTCTACCTGTACATTGCCAATGACAGAATCATTTGTCCACGAAAAAAACATTGACGGGCTTTTGAATCGTGGCGAGTTATCATTTATGTCCAAAATTGTTATATTAGCTTGAGTAGACACTCTGTATTTTCCATCAGATACAAAAATCTAAATTTTTATATGAATTATTCGCATTTATAACAAAATTATTTTACCATGAATAAGTAGACATTTCTGGCACTGGTTTTATAGTTTATACTTTTGCTTGTTACGAGATTACGGTCGCGGATAGCGAATGGTATTCGGTCATTGTCACCGTCAATTTCATATTTCAAAAGGGTATTGTCGCAGTCAAATGCCTCCAGCTTAACAAAACCAGTTTATAAAATTAAGTTTATCAACAAGCACTGTACAAAACAAATTATGCTAGTTTTTTCCTCAAAGGACCGGCAATTTAGAAACCAACCTGGGTAACGACCGTTCCGATGGGCTGTTTTTCTTCAATTACTTTCGTTATTGGTTTTGTAAACTTTGGAATGCAATCATTAACATTTTTGATAATAATTCTAACATAATAGCTGCAAGTTTCATTTGGATCAGTTTTGTTCGTTACAATTAGATGCACAATAGCGTCACTTGTGGTTTCATAGTCAATCGAATCAGTGATATAAAATTTGTCTTTTCTAACACGAATGTTATTTTTGAAATCTTCTGGTTCTGTTTTATTCAAACTGAAGCTAAACCGTTGAGATTGGTCAAATGAATAGACGGTTGGGACTTGAATAGGTTTTCAAATTGATTCCGACCAATCAGAATCTAAGGATAAATTTAAAACCGAACTGAGTTTTCGATTATTGAAATTGGCGATGGTAAAAACTCTTGTTTACATTGATTTTTTGTGTCTGGAGTGGGGATGGATTCTCTCTTCAAAATTTGTATCGTCAAATATTTGAATAAATCTAAAAAAAAAACACATAAAAATGATGGCGCTCGAGAGTCATATTGGTGATGGTTCATCCTTTATTTTTGAAACCAACCTTTACTCTGGCCGTTTTCAGCAACAGCAGTAATTGTAAGACTGCCATTTCGAATCAAGTTATAATTTGTGACACTCAGTTCACAGGTTTCACTTATTTTAAAACCACGAGCGAGCTCGGGTGGAGTAGAAATCAAGGTTGGAGATACCCGTGCACCATTTGAAATCTTACATTTCGTCACCAGACCGGTTTCTTGACCAATTATGAACTTTTCATTTGAAATGCTGATTTTGATTTGATCTGATGTGGGAATCATTGAAAGCACAAAAATGGAAAATTGTCCAATGGTGAAGCGAGCTGGTTTACCAAAATCAAACACTTTTATTTTCAGTGGAAATGTTGTATCTCTTTTGTTTGCCAGCTTTTGCATAACAAATATGTTACCACTGAATTATTTTTTTAGATAGGCGTTTACTTGGTCATTTATTATCGGGAATCATTATTAATTCAACTTACTTATAGTCTACATAAAATGGACTTTTCGATTGGTCAATTTGGACAAAGTTAAAGAATCCGTTAAAACCGTCGTCTTCATCAACAGCAGCGACTTGTCCAACTTTGTCACCAACAGAAAAATCAGTGGTGATGGAAAATTCAAAGTTTGAGACGAATCGCGGTGAGTTCATATTACAGTTCGTTATAATTAAATATATTTCGCCAATCTTTTCTTTTTCGAAACTTATGTCAATAGTATAATTCCCTTTTTATGATCAACATATTATATGTTACATATATGTATATATATATAGTAGGATGCGCCTTCTTTATGGTCGTCGTCAGAGAAGGGTCGACACGATTTTTTTTGAAACTTCGGACTATCACTAAGTGACTCACTTTATTATAGTGATTGATCATTTCCTTTACCAACGTTATCTAATAAAAGAAAACCATCGTGGTCAATTTTTCCAAACGAAGATACGATTTTACCGAGAAAATTTTCCGAAAATATTTGACATGCTTTAATTGACTTGTACTTATCACATTGAGAGACTTGACATTGATTCATTAATATTACTGGCGGAAATGGCTTCTGAGCGACCTCAATCGGAAATTTTGAACTGATGTTTATGCCGGCATCATTTGCTAGAATAACTTCTATCTGAAATAATTAATCGGTAAATTATCTATTTATTGTAGGACACTATTAACTTTTATGTTATAAACCTGAATTTCGCCTTCGTACTTTTCATTGATATCTTGATTGAAAAAAAGAGTTCCAGTTTTTTCAGTGATGGATATGAAAGGCTCAAATAAGGCAGGAAAAATAAACTTTATTTGCGTTAATGGTAGTCATTAAATTCAAACTATAGACGGATCAAATGTCCAACCTGGGTGGATTTCGAACCAATTCATATGCTGAAACGCTGTCCTTTATGTAAAATCGAAAATCGGATATTTCATCAATTTCTAATGTACCAATGATAGTTCCTTTCTCAGCAGGCAAGATAATTTTAGTTGATGATATCGATTTTATCGTTGGCGAAAAACTCTTCTCTGGTTTTACCTTTATAATCCTGGTACAGATTGTTCAAAATCACCGATTTAAAAATTGGACTACCTAATCCAAATAATATCATATTAATATGGTTAAAAATATTAAAGTAAAAAAAAGTTAGTACAATTACACAGTTTCCAGTCTAGTTTGAAATTAATGTGAACAACCTATCCTAGTTGTTTTGTCGGAATTTCCATTTGAATCTTCTGCGCAAACCTCAAAGGCAAGAAATGCATTTTGGGAAAAGAAAATTTTTTGGTCAGTTTTTATGATTCCAGTATTGCTTACGATGATTTTTCACTCGAAGGTTATTTGAAATAAATTATGAGCGTTCAAATAAACACCGTCAATAGAAAAACGATGACACATTTCTCTTATTTTGCCGTTTCGAGCCGTCGTCGTTTTTCTATTGGCGGGCCTTACATTATGTATTTTGAAGAAATTTTCCGTTCAAAATCAAGACTGATCGAAACATATGGATTTTCTACAATAGAAAGTTTGAAATTCGAGTCAGGATCAGCTGCTTGAACAAGCCCGATAGGACCAGTAAATTTTTCATTGACTTAAAAAGCTTTTCAACTTGATTTCGATATAAGAGGATGAAGTGAAGTGTTCCACTCTAATGTGTGCAAGTTCTAGATCAGGTGTTTCACTTCAATCTGTGCAAGTTCTAGACCGGGTATTACACGGGAGAGCCAGTTTTATCCACTTTTTTT
>SCLD01091308.1:0-12952 GCA_004367895.1 Oikopleura longicauda | reverse complement strand
TCAGTCAATTGGTGTTTTCATTGCGTCTGTTCTGATTTACCTTAAACCAGAGTGGAAAATAGCTGATCCGATCTGTACCTTCATATTCAGGTTTGTGCTCGTTTTAAGTATACAGTTTCATCACAGGCCGAATTTAGCATTTTCGTTATCTGTACCACTATACCGATTATGAGGGACACGATAAAGATTTTAATGCACGCCGCACCATCACACATCAACCGCGCGGAAATGATTGAATCAATGATGCAGATCAAAGTGAGTCTTCCAGTAATACGATTGCGATGAAACTTATACGTTTAGGGTGTATTAATGGTCCACGAAATGAAATGACAAACGATAAAACCGTCGTGACATGCCACCTTGCCATAGGTAACTCTATTCCGATATTATCGCGGTCTAATTCAATTTCATCTTTGCACATATAGCGCCTCGGTCAAATCTAGTTTACATGATAATCTTATTTTAAGACGATGTTGTCGAACCAAACCTCGTTTTAATGAGGTGCACCAAGTTACTTCACAATCGATATAATGTAAATGATAGCACAGGAAAGTGTCTTTTCCGAAGTTAAATTTGAGTTCATACTCGAACTGAAAGTGAAAACACATATACAAGTTCAAATCGAGCGGTTCACCAGGGACATGATCACCTGCGAGGAGTGCTGCACACTGAGTTAATTCCTTTTATCTGTATACTAACTGTATCATCATGCCACACACATATTTAACAATTGTACAGATACGCTGAGCCAGTACTTGCTGTATGGTGACACACATGAATAAAAAATCATCATTGTACAGAATGAGACACAGGCCACGACCTTGGGCTGAAGGGGTGGACTTTGAACTGAAAACTTTATGACACTGTCAAAACGAATAAGAACTAATACGAGAGATCATGAATAATAGACGATACAGCGCGGATCTATTTGCCGAAGGGCGAAAATATTTGAATGATTGGGATGCGAAAATGGATGATTACGCGCGGAAACGACGCATGCAATCACGGCGAATTCTTCGCAGGGGGTATTTGTTACATTGAAATGAACCACATCAGGCACCTATCGTAGCCAGTCATCGTCATCAGGGACGAAACAAGCACTGAGTTTGGACGAGGAAATGGAGAAGATGCGACTGGAGAAGAGTAAGCGTCGTTCATCGCTCAAACCGACCTTGGATGAACCGCATACAGACAAAATTGACTGTACGCGCCAGACGGCGATTAAACAATTGATGAGTGAAAACAAGGAACTCTTGGCGCGATGTGATAAAACATTGAAGCGGCAACTTGACCTGGCACTCGAAACCGAATCTGACCAATTATCGGCGGCCAGGGATGAACTTGACAAAACACTCGAGCGGAGCAGAAAACTATTGGCCGAAATGGATGATGGAACGTTGACGGAAAACGAGGAGCTTCATGAGATACGGTTTGTGTGGTCTGTAACTGTTCAATCAAAGTTTACTTCAAACATTTAGAGCGAGACTGATCGAACGTCGTCAATCGGCCCCAGCATCGTCAGCAACAACTTCTACTTCAACTAATGATAATGAGTCCCCGTCCAACGATGAAATCGAACCGGAAATTAAATCCGAGAAAGACTTCATCCTACGACAGCGATTACACCAGCTCGAAGTCGACATTGAGAAGGGCCGCAAATTACTCGAGGAGCGTGAAGCGAAGCGAAATGCATTTTTAAAGAAACAAAACAAGCACTACTGTCAACTCATGTGGAAGCAGTTGGCCGATGAAAACAATAAAGAGTGAATTCGAATAGATTTTTATTATTTTTACAAAATGACACAGAAAAAAATGACACTCTGTGTGTGTGTTGTGGCTTATATAAATGAACCCGTCACGATTTTCGTTTGTTGGTTGGTTTGTGTGGATAAATTAATATTTGTAGGGGGTTAATACTACTTAAGTATTGTTGTTGTTTTCATAAGTAAATGAGTTTGGTTCTGCGAGAGCATATGTGTTTTTTTCTTTTTGGTTGGCGACACGTTGTTTTAAATAATTGTTTCTATCTCGAATAGAATGTACATTACGAGTAATTTCCCTAAGATGTTGCGCGTTGGTAAGTACCCACTCTTTCTCTCACTCTCTCTATCTCCGTTTTTCGTCTTCGTCGTACTCTCATTCTCTGTATCGTTCTTCGGTTCTTTTTTTGTTTCGGTTTAAGTGGATGACTCGGTCTCATCTATTTTGTTTTTGGTTTGTATAATTGTCTGTTTTTGCTTTTCATACATTTGGCATTCGTGGTGTGTTCATGTGTGTTTTTGTTGTGGTTGCAAAGGGGGTGGTGGTGTTGTTTTTTCTTTGTTTCTCGGTGGGTGTTTTATGGGGGGAGGATGGTGGAGTGGTGGTGCTGGGGGTGGGTTACAGAGTTGTTAATACGTTCGGAATTTTTCACGCTTGGCATTCGTTGGTATCTCCTCTTGATCATGTTGCTGCTGCTGTTGCTGCTGGGTTGGCGTTGTCGCCGTGGTGGTGGCGGCGATCTCCATACTCGGCTCAGGTAAATTGCGTTTCTTTGTACTCATCGGGTATTGATTCACGCGTGGTGCTTGGAATCTGAATCAGATCGATTGGAATGAATCTGTTTTACGTTTTATTTCGCACCTGTGCTGTGGAAGAAATTGTGCATTGTAATCCATAAAATTCGGGTAGGTAATCATACCATTGTCGGGATATGGTACCTGGGGGATATTCTGAAACAAGAATATTCACTTGTTAAATCGAAGACAAAATCAACTGTACCTTGGTGCTTTCATTGCCACGCGCATAGTGCACCGCTTGGAGAAGGGTCCACTGGCCGACTTTCTCCTTTGGCTTCGTGTATACGTTGAGACAGACGTGCAACAGGAATACGGCTCTGTCTAATAAACACAGTAGTTTAAGTACGTGTAGTGTTTGAGTCACTCTTTATTTCTTACCAATTTGATCCTGTTGCCCATTGACTGTTATTCGCCTCGTCGCGCTAGCCTCGTCCTTCTCATGGATTTTGATATCTTGCGTTGAATACCTCCTAATCTCGGCAATTCGCGAGCCACCGCGGCCAATGATTGCGCCGATCTTTCGTTTCAAGTTCAATATTAGAACATAAATTCCAGAAATTATTACCTTATCATTGTCCACCCTGATCTCTGTAGCACCGTCTGGATTTTTGGTCGTCGGTAGTTTTGTCTTGAAACAGTCAAGACTTGAATCACGCAAAATGGCAACTGGGTCGGATTGTGGCATCATAGGTTGTGTGTTGAACTGGCCATATGGCTGGTGTTGGAATCGGGGCTGCATTTGATGTTGAATATGTGGTATATGGGGCGGGTGATGCGAGTGTCCATTGTTTTGGCCATTGCTTGCGCCATTTTGGCTCCATTGACCCTGGACATGAGCAGGTGCTGCCTGGGCATAATGTTGGATGTTGTTGTTGATATTTCGACTTTAATTTAACAGTTTAACTTCAATTTCTATCACGAATAAACTCACCTTATATGCGGTGCAGCATTGTAAAAGGGATTGCCTTGGGGCTGGGCGGCGTACTGTGTACCACCACCAGCACCGCCGCCGCCATTCCCACCGCCGCCGCCACCACCACCGCCGCTCTGATTGTGGCGTGGCATGCCCTCCATGCCAAAGACAAGCGACGGGCCATATGTTCGCGGTGTGTACGGGTTTGGCTTCCCATGGGGCTTGTCCTCGATCATCACCTTTTGTTTAAATTGTTTCGTTATCATTTGAGAAGATTTCGAATTAAAAACAAAAATTCAAATAAATCAACACTCACATGGCAAATGGCCTCGACGCAGCTCTCAATCACGCGCGGCTCGCCATACAGTGTGATCAGCTTCTCGCTACTATTCGGCAGTAAATCATTCGCTATACGAACATTGCATCCCGTCTTCTCGCGAATTTCGCGGATTCGCGTGCCCTGGCGACCAATTATCGAGCCGCACTGGGACGTGGGCACGATCATGTTGAGGGTGACGGGGATCTTATAATTTTAATTAAAATACTTTAAATAAAAATTAACTCTTACTTTAGTGGTGCGCCCGGTCAGCCCATCATTCAAATCGGCCTCGACAAACTCGGCAATTTTCAACAATGCCCGTGTGACGCCTAAGTTATCCCTTTTTTATAAAACAATCAAAAACAGTAGTGATTACCTGATGGCAGACCGGCAACTAGGATGATGCGTTCGACATCCTGATCATTGCCCTTAACTTTGATCTCGCAGGCCGACTCCTCCCGGATTTGCGTGATTTTTGAGCCCTTACGCCCGATTATGGTCCCGACTTGATTACCTATTTTAATCATGGCGTTAATAACTACTACTGTAATTAGAGATTAAAACCTTTAAAAAGAAGTCGTATCGTGACCTGTATCTCATCGTCGTCATTGAAGTCGTTCGATTCAATCATGACTGAATTCAAACATCAAAAAGTCAACTCATCATCAGGTCAGGGAATGTTTCAATTTTAATTTTTTGGTTCGGAGGCGTAGTAATGCATTGAGATTTGGAACTTTTTTTTCTGTGTACGTGAGTGTGTGTGTGTGTGTGAATGTACATAAACGATGTTGTTTTACGATTTATTAATGGTTTTGTGGAACAGGCTGGCGTGGGGAGGAGTATTGGGTACGGTGGAAAAAAGAGATGGAGTTAAACTTAAGGTAACACGTCTGAGAGAGTGACACTGTGTGTGGTTGTGTGTGTGCTTTTCAATGTGGGTATTTTTTTAATAGAGGGAGGAGGGAAAGTTGGAAGAGTAAGGCAGTTGCATCCTCTTTTTTGCTTCGATTTTTCGATTCTAGCGCGAAATGAGGTAAGTGTTGTCGTTAATTGGCGCGGCATTGGCGTTGTTATCATCGTTATCCTGGGGTAATGGCGGTGGTGGTGGCCTCCTCATTCGAGGCAGCAGCGACGCGGCTGTACAGTTGGCGTCGCTGGCGGTGGTGGTGTCACGCTTTTTGAATATGGCGAAGGTGGCATCCATCACTTTTTTCGTTGCTAATATACAGGGTTCGCCAAAGTCAAGCTTAGTCGGGTATTCGTTCAAAAAAAACAAATATACAGTGTGACGCGCCAAATAAGGCATTGGCAATAAATACATTACATAGTCAAAATGGGGCCAATTAAATAGCCAGTCGCGATAACAATATTGAATAGGGTCTTTTTTGTCCGTATCACACTGTATCAACATATTTGGAGTCTAAGTCGTTCTATGTGAACGAGATACATTGCATTTTGGTTAAATTGGGGGCAATCTCGTTCAATAGGTTCCTTTTTGTTCGTATCACACTGTATAAAAAAAGTTGCCATGTTGGACATTTGTCGACTTGTCGCGAGACACTATGTCGGCTGGAACGAAGTGATTTTGACTAATGTGAGAACGGCGAAGTTCTCTGCTGATTATCAGCAAACGCTCGTTAGGCAAAACGGCCCGTTATCAATGCCGACAAACAGCACCCGTTTGCTTTATTCTTTTTTTTGGCGAACCCTGATTGGCTAAGACATCGGGACACTCAAACAGATACAGCTTCCGACTCTTTTGATTGGCTACGTAACAGTACAATGTCGGCACATTGTGATCGACAGTAGCCACCGAAATGGTGCGATTGGCATGCTCGAAAATGGTGCTCGTGATGCCATTGTCCTCCACCTCCACCGAAATTGACGAGTCAGTGATCTAGAATAGTGATCTTGATAAGTAATCGTGATTCCAAGGGAAAAGTAACTATTTACGAGATTTTCCATAAAATGTACCTTAACCGCGCAACTACGATTGTTGTAACACGTCATTGGACTGAGCCCGACAAAGCTGCTTTCTAACAGCTCATCGCGATGATGATGATAATTGGTGCGGCCATAGCGATTCAGTATTTTCTTGATGCCGGCCCCAATCACACGCTGCCGACCCTGGGCGTCCAGCTGGGTCAGGCTGCGTTTGATTTCGACCGAGCCCAGGAAGGTGATGCCCTTCAAATACATTTTAAAAATATTTTAAATAATTTAATAAAAAAAACCTTGAAACAGCCGCCCGGTAGCTTAATGCTGCTCTGCTCTGCTGTGCATCGTTGTTTCATGCCCGATTTCTCATTGCTTGTTTCTCGTTCTCGTTTTTTTAACTCGTTGTAGTTTTTTTTTGTTCTCTTTTTTTTAGTCAAGTTCGTTTCACTTACTCGATTCTGAATCTGAATGGGTAAAAATAAAATGGATGACAAAAAATAGTCAATCAAGTGAGGAAGGGGAGGTCTGCGCGGCTAGGTTCTCAACATAATATCGGCGCCACGTATATCATTCTCTCTCTCTCTCTTTATAAACTGTTGAAATTATTATCCTTTTTGTGCCTCGGCCATTTTCTTGCGGGCTTCGGCCGCTTTACGCCGGATTTCTTCGGCTTTGGCGGCTTCTTCATCGGCCAACCGCTGCATATACGTCCGGCGTAGTTCTTCAGCCTGTTGTCGAAAGCGTTTATACTCGGCCGGGATTAAATCTTCCGATTGAACCTTTTGGTAGAAATAAGGGTTCAAGTCTAGTATAGTGATACATCTAGTGGAGAGAGAAAGACAGAAGGAGTGGACCACCCACTCAAAAATAATAAAACGACACATTCATAGGCGAAACTCTATTGTTCAAAGTCAATTCTGTCACTTAGCTCTGCTGCACCACAGCAAAAAAACTCCCCAGTGCAAATAATACGATAAACCAGGCTTCGGCGATCAGACACAATGATTTGAGCCAGCAGCGGCGAAATGATATTGTCGCCTAGACATTATATCAATCAGCTCAGATCCCATCTTGAGTCAGTGATGATGTTGAGTGAATGGGCCTGCCTAGCTCTCTCTGTCTCTGTCTACATTCTAATGCGATGATTCAACAGAAAAATAAAGATATAATGCCGAAGCTAGTGCTTCTACACTCACTACTAAGCGCCAGATTCTCATTCGATCTGGTGACGTCAACATAGCGTGACAAACTGAACAACGAAATGTGGCCTTGAACTAGTCGTAGTAACTTATTCTCTACTTGAACCCCGCTCAAACCTGAACACCCAGCTCTTTGCACCGGTGAATGATCATTTTAACGATTTTCTTCTCGTCCAAATCACTGTTCATATTGTTAAGACAAGTTTAAGTGTAAAGTAATAAAAAACTAACCGCGCACTATACCAATCGTCCTTGGCGTGAAAACGCGCAATCTCATACACATGGCGCAGTGTTAGAGCGCCGACTTTCTCGTTGATATCGTGCGTTTTCTCATCTAACCCGGCCGCCTGTAAAATGTGAAAATCGAGCGGTGGCACGCCGAGCTGAATGGTCCACTTGCCGGCGCCCTCGAAGTTAACACGGGTTCGGATCGGCACGCCGGCTGTTTCTCTGTGGCTCTTTACCTTTTAATCTTAACACACATACGGATATATAATACTTTGAAACTCCGAGACACGGACGTTACGATTCTGCTCCTGCAAAATAAATAAACAAGTTAAAATATGACTACGATCATCATCACCATCACCATCCGGGTTTACTGTTTCGGCCAATATTTGGCTTTACTGTAAAAGCCCGCTGGTGAAATGAATCAAAGTAAGAGCTAAGTTGACTAAACTAAAAAGACACTCAAAAGGTAGCTCGATTTAGCCGAAAAGTTTTAGTAGGGGGGCTAATCCGGTATAAATCTGAGATGATTGACGAATTGAGATCCTTATTTAGTGAGTAGTGGTTTTACTTAAGTCTATAAAAGTGCCTTGATTAAGGAAACAACTGTAGTAATAAAAATGAGCCACATTCATTGGAATTGAATCGAGCGATTGTTAAAATCCTCATTGAACTTCATCACCGTAATACCACGTGCGCTCAAACTAGGTCCTAAAGGTGGCGCCGGCGACGACTGTTGCGCGTACAAATCGGCAAACATGGTCCGCGCCGCGGCGCCCTGTGCCGCATGCGGGTTAAACTTGCCGACGCGACGATAATCGAACTGTTGGCCGCCTTTTTTGCCGCGCGCGATTAGTGTGAATCTCATTTTTTTGTTCTTAATTAGTATGTGGTCTTAACGTTTTGGTTCATTCCAGTTGCTTCAGCTTTCATCCAGTTTTGAGCCCTAAAAAACTTCATTTATGGTTTTATCGTCATGTGTCACGTGGAAAGTACACTGTGTTTTCTGAGTTAGAATTATTAAACGTACTTCAAATAAACTCATGGGAAGGCGCCGATTTAGTTCTCAGGGCGCAAAAACCCTATTCCTCCCGAAAAAAATCAAATTAAAAATGAACTCAATAACTCAAATTCTCACACGCACCTGTCCCTTCTACTACGCGCATATTGCATAAAGACAGATAATAAAGAAAGAGAGAGAGGTTCACGTTTGGGCTTAGTGATAAGAAAATAGAGGCGAGTTTCTTTGTGTTACAGATTCATAGGATGAAGAAGATGAGATAGGTCCCAGTCGACGTATCGACGCTTCTTTTTTTCTTCCATGATATAACAGCGCAATTATTCGCTCCACAAATCACTATAAACCATTCAAGCTGGGCCTTTACTTTAGCTCTGGTTACTTTATATGAGTTTTATTTCATGGTAAACTCGAGTAACAACGGCATATCGATAGTAAGCTTACTGCCACAATGTACTTATTTGTTGAAGAGTTCAACTTGAACTCTATATTTTTTTTTTGTTTTTTATATGCAGGCACGTTAAAGGCACGTTATTACTAAGGAAGTTCACATTTGAGGAGAATGTAAATGTGTGTACTCAATTATTTAAATTCTCTCAGTGGGCATACACTCGCGGAGATGAAATTAATTGTTTGACTTGTGTGGCGAATTTGAAAAACCCCATGGAAATAAAAACTACCACCGCGTGCGGTGTCCTTTGCATTGCGATTTGCTTATATAATATGCACATTACATAAGACAACGTTTTCTGTTAAACTTGTAGTTTCCTTTGTTTGCTCGCGTTATAATGTTGCTCAACTAGAACTGAAACATTCTGAAAGCAAGCGAACTGGTGTTGGTTGGCATATTGGTAAAATCATGGGTAAATGTTGGAATGTTTGTGGAATGTGTTTCAGGTGTGATGTCAGGACTCGTCAACATGCGTAACGTGACAAGTAATGGCTGAATTAATTAAAAGTGAGTGATTAGTGTCTTTAATTAATTAGTTATTACCTTTCGAGACAAAGAACTTGAGCCAACACTTCTGGGCAAAGGACAACTTGTCGCCTGGTGCTTTCACTTCAATCAGACAGTAGTCACCGCTCGTCCCTTTGCTGCTCCAGACTTTAATTAGAGAATATATTTAAAATCGATTTTTTATATAATTCGGCTCTCTTACCGGCAACATCGGGCAGACCGGATCGGTAGGCCGGTGTGCGAACAAGCCGTTTAAGCACTTGGAGCAGCTTGGTGACGCCGAGACAGCGGCAAAAGGCGGCGATTTGATCCCACTTTAGGCCCGTATCTTTTGATTGACAGTACGCCATGCCAATGATCCCATCCGGGTACGACTCCCAAACATTACGCATCTCGTCAAGGGTCTCGTCCATTTCCTCGCTAAATTGCGCAAATCGACCAGTTATTTGTTCTTTGCGCGATGTGTAGAAGTCCTTGGTGAAGAAGTCAAGCGGCCCGTCTTGAAAGGGCGTCTGAAATGAAGTCATTTTTTAATCCTGTCGGATTAGAGCCATAATCTCAGTACCTGATAAACTTGATCGACTTTCGTATCGAGTATTTGATGCGCCAGTAACAATGATAGAATCGTTGAGAACAGGGCCGATTCGGCATGGGCACCTGAATCGAGCTTCAACTTGGCCTGGGTGCGTTCCAACACGAGCTGCTCAACACTGACAAAGCGACCGTCAATGACCCATTTCTTGCGATCATTTAACTCGTCCGTCTCCTGGCTCAGTCTCTGTGCCATTTGTCTCTTTACCTCCCATCCAGTCAACTCTTTATTGAGTGATTTGTTACTGGGCAAGTGTTTCACCATTCGCGCCATTATATCGTAACGCTCGGGTTCGTTGATATTTCGATCTTTCTGAGCCTCTTCAAACCGATCAGTTTGATCCTTTAAATGGCCACTGTTAATGATCAGCCGCAGCCACCACTGCCCATGGCGATGTGGCGCCAGTTGACTGTCAATTAACAGCTGGAGCACTTCATTCGCCGTTTGATAGCTCTTTATACGTTCCAACGCGTCAATATAGTACTTGAGTATTTTAATATACTGTCCAGTAATGGTATAACGGCGTAAATAGGCGACCAGGTTTTGATGGCGCACATAGAGTCCGCGTTCGTTGCGAAAGACGTTGAACTTGGCCAGGCTCTCCTCGCCAATGGCAATCACCTCCTCGTGTCGCTTCGACTCGATCAGCTGGACGCATGTATACTTGACGTGGAGCAGTTGACGTAATTGTTCAAGCTCGCCTGGACTTGTCAATAAATCATCACTTGGTTTGATATCACCTCGACTTGTGACGTTGACGCCATAACGAGCAATGGCTTTTGAATCATGTTTAAAATCGAAGTGAAAATTAATGTATTAACTCACCAGTGAAAAAGTCCTCCCCAAGTGATACGCTCTGATAATGCTGGATACTGGCCGAGCCCATCACCTGGCCATCGTTGCCCGCCGTGTTCGCACTGATCAATGTGGGCGAGTAGGCCAGTATAAGCGTGTCAATAGCGCGTTGAACACGAGGCGCCAGTCGAAAGCGCGTCCCAATCAGCTGCTTGTTCACATGCTCGGCGAGTCGAGTTGAGCCGGACTTGGCGCTGAAATGACTGGTCGTATTTTGTTGATAGTCTTGGGTCATTTTCAAGCGCAACATTTCTTTTGTTTTTCGATGTTTCTTTTCAATGTTCATCTTGATTGCGACCGTGCGCAACTCGTCCATTGTTAACAGGCGTAAATTCTCGTCGAAATTGTCAGCACTTTCATTGTACGTTTCAAGCAACTCATGATCAATCAACGGTTCGTGCTTGACATGCTTCAATTTCACACGCCAACCCTGTCGCCGGCGGTACCAACGCAGTAAGGCATCAAGCACGGCATCGGTAAGTTCGCCCAGTTTGCGTACGATGTCGGCTGAGTCGCCCAGTAAGTCGGATTTTGTTTCATTTGCCAGAACATAGTCAAGAATCAGTCTCGTTGCGGTGACCATGGCACTGGCTTCTTTCTGTTCAGTGTCGCTTTCAACTTCGACCTGTACTTCTTCTTCCTTTGGCAGTTTTAACTGTTTCAAGCTTTTTTCAACTGGTTCGGGTTCAATCGGTGCAGAATCGTCCTCAGAATCGCACAGATCAATGGTCGCCTCAACTTTGGGCTCGATTTTCTTTTTTTTCTTGAACAAATTATTGAACCCCTGCGCAGCTGATTGCTTTGGCTTGGCATCCTTGTCCGTTGTTGCCTTGCGCTTCATTTTGTTAAATAACTTCTTAATTAAACTTTTTGATTACGATTCACGTTTGTTTGGTGTTAAACGAGGAACGAACGGATGGGCTCCTGGCTACTTTTTTTATTACTTTTTTGAAACAAAAAAATGCAAGCAAAATGTGCAGTTATATTGTGTATAGTGTAGTAGTGTTTTGTTTATATTAGACCCAAAAAAGTTGAAATATTTGAAATAAATTTTGGTGTTTGGTGGTGGTGAGAAAAAAATAAGAAGAAAAAAAGCGAATATAATAATAACGAGTTAGACAAGTAAGGTAGGAAAGACGTGTGGTGGTTTTTGTGTGTTAACTATTGTGTCTTCATCAAAGAATTTTTATTACATGCTTTGCTTTGGTTGTTTGGGGGTTGGTTGTTGTTGCTGTTGGTCGTCTGAGTAAAAAGTAACAAATAATAAATATGTACAAACTGGTGGTGGTGGTGGTGAATGAGGGGGTAAAACTGCGGTAAGTTTAATATGTTCCATTTATACGTTTATTTTCACTGGCTGGGTTTTCATTTTTTTTTCGTCGCTCTTTTTTTTTGGCTACTCAAAAGTACTTTATAGTATACCAGTAAAATTAATTTGAATTCGATTTTTTTTATTTTACTTTCAGTGTGTGTTTTTTTTCGTTTGTGTTTTTTTGTGTATGTGTATGTGTGTTTGTTGGTGTTCGTGTTGTGTCCGCCGCCAAAGGTTTTTATTTTTTGGATCTTTTTTTGTCTTTTTTGGCGTTTTTTCGGCTCGAGTACAACTTTGTCTGTAGGAAGAATTGGTGTAAAGTAAGTGGTGTATGTCGTGTTTGTTTGTTTAAGTTTAATAAATAAGGCGGGCGTTACAGTCTATTTATAAATTGTGAAAGGCCACCAAAAAATTAAGTTGTTTTTTTAATGTCGAAATTAATTATATTGTAAAACCGAAAAGTTTTTTTAAGGAGAGTGTCTCTTGTAGTAGTAGTATATTTGTTTGTTAGAGTTTATAATATGATGGAAATGTGTTCGAAGTAATTACATATATACGCGTTTCCGCTCTCTTTGTCTCTTGTTTTTGTTCAAGTTTAAAATATTGTATTGTCGAGTGTGTTTATGTGTTTGTCGTTTATATGTTGGTTTATGTTTGAATTATGTTGATTTATATGTTTGGTTTTTTGTTTTGTTGAACTGAACTGATCTACGGCTCAATATGTCTGTCAATTCGAATAGTCTAAAATTAGGTGTTTAGCCAATTCGAATAGTCTAAAATTAGGTGTTTAGCCACGCACATTTTTTTTGTTTTAACCCGTTATTCTTGGTGTTTTTTTCTTCAGGAGTTACGCTGTTTTTTTCGGAGTTAAATGCGTGGAAAGATTATTACCATTATTATTTACTCTCTCACTCTTTTAGATAAAAAGATGAAAAAAAATCAGACCAAGTTGTACTCGCGCAGATTCGCCTGTAAGATGGTGTCCTTGACGGCGGCGAACACGAATCGAATGTTTTCCGTGTCGGTTGCACAGGTGAAATGGGAATAAATTATTTTCTCCGG
>SCLD01091297.1:0-12967 GCA_004367895.1 Oikopleura longicauda | reverse complement strand
AAGAGAGAATTTCCCGTTAAAGATGATGTGACTGTATTTAATGAGACAGCATCGGGGAGTGAGAAAACTTTTTCAAGTCTCGCACAGGATCCGAGACAAATTATTGACTGGTTACCAAGAATTTTGGTATTATGTGCTTTGCTTCATTTGATTCCAAGAATATACTGGGAGCAAAACGTTGGACATATATTAAAAAGTTATCTATCTTATATGGCCAATCTCATTCAAATTATCAAAGGTATCAATTATCAAACAACCGTGTTAAATGATTGACCTTGGATTTTAAGGAAAATGCGAAAAAATACCCGTCAATGCAACATGGGGAGGAAATTCCATTCCCAAAGCTGGAATCTTCGACGAAAGTTCATCGACATTTGACAGTGACTCTCCGTATGAACTACTCACAATTAAAAAACACTTTTTACCGGGTCAAAATGAAGATAAGAAAAAAATAATCCATTCAAAATTGTCAAGCCAGACTCAAAATTTTGAAGACAAATTCAAGAAAAAGATGAAAAATGAGCTACGAAAGCGTAAATCCACTTCAAAAAGTCGGTCAACTGGTCCTAATGTGCCCAATGATGATATCGAATCACAAAATTTCATCCAAACCGATCAAAACGGAAATGAACTTGAATCAAAAGTCTCGAATATGGATGAAAAAGATTTAAAAATGAAGCTTGATCATGAATTCACTGATCGTCACTTATTTTCGCAACTCTGTTATCGAAATTTTGCACATTTGCCAGACATGACGTTTATTGAGTCAGTTCAAAGGGTTGTAACTCCTGGTGTACGTTTGGGCAAACAATTGTACGATCCACTATTTCATACGGAAATGGATGGTAATTTTCTTGATGAAAAATATGCTCCATATGATGCTCATGAAATATATGGATTGGATAAAACAGAAAAAGAGGCGGCGAACTATGACCTTATGAACAACATGGGGGTATTATGGTCGATAACAAAACTTTTCACATGTGAAAAAAATTTCAGCGGAAAGAAACTTTTAAGGTTTGATTTCGAAGGAAACGATTTAAGGACTTTAACCTACGTCTATCTACAGCTTTGAGGTGGTGTGCGTCGTCCCGGTGGTCATTTGGTCCGAATACCGTAGGGGGAAGTATAGAGAAAACGCCCATCGGGAGGGTGCAACCCACTTTACATCTTGTAGCCTACGCAGATGGCTTATCTAAGACTTATCTATGAATTTAGAATATACAAAATGCGACTTGGTTTGACGATGGCAATATCAATTGCACCCTTCATTGCTCTGCTTTGCTGGCGAATAATGTTTAAATTCGAAGAAATAGTCGAAATCATTCGTTGTCTTGATGAAAAAGACTCTCAGGAATGTTCTTGATTGTGAAACTCAGGGACTATTTTTTATATTAATTTCAATTAAAAAACGTTAAAAGTTCAAATGCTTGCTCCCCACTGCTGGCGATATTATCTACTTGTGCTGGATTTATGTCATATTGATTGAAGCGCCCATTTTTTTGATCTCATTGTATCAATTGTTCAGAGTTGAACCTGCTATTCTAGATTTTTTTCACATCAGAATTGCGCCACAAAAATCAATAGATTCGAATTTCATTCAAAAAGCTATGGACGATCCTCTATCATATTCAGCCTTGTGGTCCGAAGATCGATACAAAAATCACATGACCCGCGCAACCATACCTGACACAGTACCAATATTTGACAAAATTAATGTGAAACCCCCATAAAAATACCAAAATAAAATACAAACAAGTATTCTACAGAATAAGAAATGGTTTATTCAAATACTTCTCAGTCTTTAGACTTCATTAACCGTTTAGACATAAGTGTAAGAGTGCAGGCGAGCAATTGTGCCACGCCTTCACATTTTGTAGGTCGAACTCACACCACAAGAGGTTGCAGTGAGGCCCGTGTTTTGGAAGAAAGTGTGTAGGTGGAGTTAACCACGTGATATTCGTGTGAACGAGTGTTGTGAATCATAAGTTTCATCAGCTCATGCGTTATTTAAAACTAAATGTGTGGTGGAAAGAATATACAGTTTATAACTGTACATGTGTATGATGTAGAATGTAAACGAAGTGAGTTTAACGCCAACGCAAAAAACGTAGGCTTATTTGAATCAACCAATCAGGTTCATGCCCGTCATATCTAGAGGGAAGATCAGGCCTCGGTATTGTCCAATCTGAGATCGTCATTCAGCTTTAAACTTGCCTTAGAGGGGTTAAGGACAGAAAGAGCCTCTAGGAGTCAAGCCAGTCAGATCAAATTGGCTACCACAAGGTTGTGCAATACGTCATAGGTAGCGTATACAGGAAAGCATTTACAGTATAGCATTTACATGAACCATCTTTGAAGTGAGATAGGAAATTGGCAGCGTATCAGCATATCAACGCAATAAGGTTTTCTTGGTAACACTATTTGTCACGTGAGGGTGGTATACGATTTTTGAAACAGGTTTTGGCTCTGATTTAATTAAACCGAAAACTTCGGGTTAGGGAAGTTACGTAAATTTAATTTGGGAAAGCCATTAGATAAAGAAAAGTGGGGTGCGTCTTCCCGATGGTCGTCGTCTCTATACTGCATCGGAAAGACACACCCCAGTTTCTAAACTCACCATGTACTATGAACATGATAAGTCTATCGGCGCATTTATTTCGCCTTCAATGAAAAAACTATCGACTAAATGATCTTCGATGGGCTCAAACTGATTTTTCGAATGATCCATATTATTCTTTCGTTGGTTTCATTAAAGTTTTTGAAATTACGGTCATTGACTAACTTAATGACATAATTGAATTTCAAGACTTGGTTCAAGAGCATCATCTAGTTCAAGGGCTGCCTTTTACCGAAACTTTTTACCAAAGATTTTGGTTCCGTATCAGTACCGAAGATTTTACACATGGGAAAGTACTAGTGTCAGCCAAAGAAATTGTAATTTTTCGATTTGAAATCGTCGGTATTCGGTCATTTGTCACTTTCAGTTTTCCCCCATTTTACCGAAAAAAGCTCTTTGGTATCAGTACCGAAACACCATGGTCGATAAACGGCAGCCCTTGATCTAGTATCACTTTGAAACAATTCTTTAAAAACCGGCCTTGTCTGAGAGGATATCATAATTCCAGGGTTGTGTGACACGTACCAAGAACGCAAATATCTTTCCATCTTGCTTGGCATTAAAGTTGTTGGAAGTGAAAACGACTGAGCCACTGGCTATATCAGTTTGAATAAGACGTGCTTTCAATGGTTCAATACCTATAACATACATTTATTTTTTGTGTTTGAAGCAGGGCTCCGTGGGGCGGTCCTCGTCCTACCTCGTCCTTGGGACTACTGAGGACGAGGACGAGCAATTTTGAATTCTGATAGAATGAGGACGGTACGTGGACGAATAAATAAAGTTCGTCCTACGGATGCCTGGTCTGAAGATATGATAATCAAGTATGAACCAATCCTGAAACTGAAGTAAATTGTACATCTGTTATATTTTTGCTGAAAGTAATTTTCGATGTCCATCCACGAACGGGCGATCTTGTTGGAAAATTCATTATTACCAATAGCGCCGTGTTACTTGTGTTTGTTGCTTGGTCCCAACTTCTTTCAACCATTTTAATTGACTTTAACAGTCTCCATAATATGATTAAGTTTAAAGATCACTCGGACAATATTATAATTTATGAGCATTTATAAGAAACTATTGAGACTTGCCTTTGGATCTTGTGTATGAGGATAGGGACATGATTCTTGGCATTCAAATGGCGTTTTCGATTTAATCACCCAACTATATGTATCAAGTCGTCTAGGTTTAAGACAACTTGCTCGAATCTTTTTGGGTATTTTTGCGTTAGTACCAATGGGTTTGATGTAAAATCCAGGTTGACACTGAACGGCACAACTTGTTCCTCTCCAACCAGGAAGATTTTTTTGACATGACGCCGAATTCAGCATTGTATTTGGTGGTAAATTGTCTGTCAACGATTAAAAAAATAATTGTGATGGAGAAATGAAATAGCGCAAAAAGGCCTTATTCATGATTAATTGATACTTTAGAAAATTTTGATAAACGTAACTAGTGGACAATCAGGTTGAACATTATACTTTTTGCCACAAACATAATTTTTCTGTTCTTCACATGGAGAGGATTTCCACCTTCCTCTTGGGTCTTTTCCTTTGGTACTGTCAGTTTCAATGTATCCGCAAGCAGCGTCAAGAGTTGGATGACCATTTTCCCATCCTTAAATAACGATCTAGACGACGCTTTATCACCAATACAACAAACCTGAGTAGACGCCATCGCCATGAATACTTTGACCATCAACCCATTGGAAGAACTCTGGCATGGTTTCATTTCTGCTTAATCCAATGTAGAATTCACCTTTAAGTAAGTGAAATTATTCTAAGCTTAAATTATATGGTTTTCTTAAATGATTTACCTTCTAATTGTTCCTTTTTCAAGGCTTCAATTAATCCTCGAGTGTGATCATCAGTGAGAAGTCTGGCAAGCTGCAAATCTAGCGCTTCGCAATCATTAACAGCTTCTGCGAATGTTCGCGGTCTTGTGATAACTTTTAATGGTCTTTATTTTATTGGTTCACTGAGAAACCTTGGTCCTCCTGAGTACTCTCATATGATTGACTTATTTTAAGACTAGCCTGTATACGAGAGAGCTGCTTGATGATTATAGATTTTGATAATGGTTGATTTAACATTCCAGTTTAGTTTGAATCCTCGTTTTTGAGTGGTTTCATCGGAAAATAATTTGAAAGTTATTTGTCTTTGAGTAAAAGATATAATTCCAGGATCTTTGGCACCACAGAGTTTTCTAGTATCATCAGTATTAGAATTTCCAAACAGATCTGTAGAAGATACTTCTAGATAATCATATGGACAGGGCTTGTCCTCTTGACCGTTATCTTCAATATCAAAGTGCTCGAAAGAAACTTCAACAATTTCACCATTTTGTAATTCACCAACATCAATGACCCATTGACAGTCAGAATTGGGTGGGTAAGTGTCAGGTGTACCTTTCTTAGCATCAGCAAGAGGACTAGCAAAAGTACCATTTCGTCCATTCGTGACCGATACACCACAATTATTGTCAAAGCGTTTTTCTTCAGCAACGGCTTCAAAGGTTGCTTCCCATCCACCTGCGGTTATATTCAAATCCGATATAAAAACAACAGTCATTTCGTTTGCTTTAGCTTGAACTTGGATTGGATTAGTCTCGGAGATGTTGGGATGTCCCATGGATGTTCCATTACCACAAAGAGAATCTTTTATAGTATCTTCACCGTCGTACCAGTTGAAATAATCTTCGTCCCATCCCAGGTTTCGTCCTGATCCATATCGTCCCTTACCCATCCACATTGTCTGGTTACCATTGATAATTTGAAGCCGATCATACTTGCATTCATCGTCGTCCTCGATATCCATACGAGTGATATTAAGTTGAACGATCATGTTTGTTGGGACTCTGATGGTATAAGTACATTGTAAATTATTTGTATATAATGTTTCATTATTAGCATTCAGTACAGTCGGTAGAGCAATCGTTCCATTATATCCAACATAGGTTGTCGTACCACAATTCTGAGTGTCTGCAGTATCATATGTGTGATATGTTGTTTCATTATGATACGCATCACTAGAATTGACAACATTTGCACTATCGGCGACACTATAAATCCAGTCTACAATGGTATTTACAGCACCATAGATGCCGGGTTTATTTTCCTCGGCACAGCCTTGTCCAAATGACACAATACCTTCTAGCATAGGATAGAAAATAGGGTCACCAGCAGCATCAATAGTACCACTATCAAACTCACAAATGAGTGGACCACCACTATCTCCTTGACATGAATCGAAACCACCTGACATGGAGCCTGCACAGAACATGGAGCTGTACAGAGTTCCATTATATGATTCGGTTGCATTGCAGGTAGTACTATTAAGGATTTCTACAGCAATTTCTTGTAGCTTAGGAGCAGAAGAATTAGGGTCATCAGCATCAGTCAAACCCCAGCCGGCAACATAACAGTTACCGGTACCGTTATTGATCGCTTGAATATCAGGACCAGGTTGCTCACCAGACACAGCTGTAGCAGGGAGACAGACTGCATCAGGACCAGCTTCAGTTCCAGTTTGACCTTCAATAAGATTTTCATCATATCTAAGAAGACAGAAATCATAATCGAAAGTTGTAGCATTGTAATCGGGATGTTTGATTATTTGAACAGGAAAATGTACGTTTTCTTCTCCAGTTACAAGACTGATATCAACTGTATTTGAAACAGTTTTGTACCTCCACGGATTAACACCATGACAGCAATGAGCAGCTGTTAAAACCCAGTTGTGCGAAATGATTATTCCACCACAACCTACATCAGGCAAATGAACTATCCATCTCCATTTTTCTTTAGTATTAACATCTGTACCACCAATTATACGTTCTTGGTTTATACGGTCAGGGTTAATAGGACTTTTAATTTTTTTCTTAGTTTTTGACATTTTTCGAGATCGTTTCATCATTCTTTTCATTTGTCGCTTGCCCAATGATACAGTTGTTATGGGTCCAACTGTTGTATATTCATAATCACCTTATTTTGATAGAAATTGTGAATTTTAACCTTGATCAGCCTATTCATAAGTTTATATCAATCCTGAATAGTCTTCAAAGGCTTCACGACGTCTTCTTCCGGTAGCTGCTATTAAAGGAAGATTGTCACGAGATGTCCCCGTAGCAGGGCATCTTAAATTCTCAGAAAGAGTTTGAGTAGCGGTTGTCACTGGGTTTGTGGTTTGGCGAGCAACTCGTTTACCATGAACAGCAACCGGAGCGAAAATATTCCGAAATCTTTCCAAGCTAGTGTCTACAAAACTAAATCCAAATGAATCGGCCGCTACAACAGCTAAAAATAGTGTGATAGATTCAAAGTTGATATTTTGAAATAGAGGGAATTGGTTTTTTTTAAAGAATATTTAATAAGGGAATCCAGAGTGAAGACTAATTTATATTAACTCACCGGCCATATAAACCGCGTGCAGCCTCATCGATTTCGTTCAATCCTGCTCTTGTTCATTCAATTTTTACTATTAGCAGGCTTGTACAATGTACTTTAATTGGGGTTTTTGTATCCTTTCTTTCAAATACTTGGCCGGTATAAGTTATACCGTATACTTAGCTCCTTATTTACTCGAAGTTCGACAAAACCTTTAACGGTAGAATTAAAAGATATTTGTCCTAGATAATAAAAATCTCTAATGAACAAGCCTGAAGCTGATTTGGTTCAAATGCGCATTTTCAATAAAAAAATTCGCTTATATTTCGACAAATTGACACTTGTCAAGTGATATTTGACACTATCGAAACGTACCACTTTAGATCGCCCGAGAAAAAACGGTGAAATTGTCCGATTTTTAAAAAATTAAATCCAAAAGTCTTATTTGAAAGTTTTTGACACTTTTACGTCATGGGCAGAAGCCGGATCCGATTAAAATTTTAAATGAATACGGAACGTGCTCAATTAAATTAAGGGAGATATCATATTTGGACGAAGGTGCTCAGTCATTTCACTGCAAATACGTGCGGGCAATAATAAGCACAATGTCTTATGACCCATAACTTATTAACTTGAGTCATGAGACATCCATCAGTCTGTTGCTAAAAGTAAACAAATATAGGCATAAAGTTAAGTCATTTTAAATAACTCATTTACTTGGAAACCAAACTTTGTACGATATGGCTTGGACCTACGAATGGCCAAATAAGACAAATGGCCAATTTTCAAGTAAATTGTCAATTTTCGAAAAGAGTACGGCCCGTACGGATCAGTTCCAATTTCAAGGAAGTTTATTTTTAGGTTGATTGTTAATTTCAAATGAAGGTTAGAGTCAGTTCATAATAATTCTTTGAGTCAGTTTCAATTTGAAACTTTCAAATGAGGATTAGGGTCAGTACATAATAAGGTTCAATTTTTTAGGCCTTGACCAATTTCATATGGTAAAATGGTTCACAGAAAGTGAAATTTTTCAAGTTTGCAGTAAATTTTTTCCAAAAAAGAATGGTCACCTTGGACGAAAGGTTCGTCTCTCGAACATTCTAGATGATTTATTTCGCATATAATTTTTAGAATTTCATTTCAGTTCAAAGAAAATTTGATCTCGCTTGTTTGTTTTTTTAATAGTTCGTTGAATGAACAAATTCTTTCGACGCCACCCAACACCCGAGGATGATCTAAAATCAATCGGGTTCTCAATCACCTACGAGATTGGTAGTGGCACCTACGCAAAAGTGTATAAAGGATTGTAAGTTGTTATTTTTTTAAGTGAATAAGTTTAGAAAATATTTTAGGCGGGAAAAGTTGGGAAGTGAAATCGAAATTGAACAAGGAGCCAATGTTGCCGTAAAAGTCATTAATCGGAAATCAGCCCCAGCCAGCTTTTTGAAGAAATTTCTTCCTCGAGAGCTGAAAGTTGCCCGAATATTAGGACAGGATCTTTTTGCTATAAATTTTATGTCACAATCAACAAACGAACGCGACAGAGTAAATTCGCACAAACATACGAAAGAGCCCCAAAAAGACCATCAAAATGTAATCAAAACCTATTTAATACGGGATGTGCGATCATCTGATAACATTTATATTATATCGGAACTAGCTCGAACGGATCTGCTGGAGTACATGAAACTCAAAGGCGCGCTTCGAGAATCTTTGGTCAGACGACTTTTCTTCGACTTGGCATCTGGAGTGCACTATATGCACTCCATAAAACACGTTCATCGTGACATCAAATGGTGTAATTTTAAATTTTTGTTATAATCTTTGAAACATTTTTAGCGAAAACTGCCTCATTGGTTACGATGGTCTGCTCAAACTTGGTGATTTTGGTTTTGCGCGGTCTTTGGACGACAACGAATTGTCTCGGACATATTGTGGATCCACCGTTTACGCTGCACCTGAAATATTAACTGCCAAGAATCCGTATGATCCAAGATACGCTGACGTATGGTCATGTGGGATCGTACTCTACGCGATGTTAACAGCCAAGATGCCATTCGGTCGTGACTTGCTCAACAAGTTTGTCAAACTGAAAATTGTTGAAGGTTATTTTAAATATTCGCGCAAGATAATAAAAAAAAGCCTTCAGTTCCGATTGTACCAGCGAATATAACTGATAAAGCGATCCGAGTTATACGTGGAATATTATTATTTAACCCTGAACAGAGACTGAAACTGAACGTCATAGCTGAGAAAACACACGAATGGTTCTCAGTCAACGCACTAAATACAACTTCGTGAAAATAACTGAAAGCAATTACCAAGTGAAACACACAAATAACTATCCAAATAAATGTTCCAGATCGCACATCAAAACTTTCTCTTTAAGTCTTTCTGCATATAATGTAAATAATTCGATTTTGAACTTTAAAGTATTTTGGGAGGTTCAAATTTGAGTCATGTGAAATAACCATATGGTTTAAACAATTTGACTTTTCAAAACCATCTTTTACTTAGACAGAATGAGATTTATAATAAATTCATTAGTAGCTTCCGCGGTTTCAACTGGCTGTAGTGAAAGTTGTGAAGATAAATTTATAGAATGCATTGCGGATTGCATAGATTCAAATTGTATTTCTGAATGTCAGCGTCATTCCGAAGTTTGTTTCAGTTCGTGCGAGGGAGATGTTCATTTGCTCGTTTTTCAACCTTCATCTGATCAAGCATCTGAGGTTCCAGTTCCAGGAAAACAAATAAAGTTTTCTTGGAATCGTAAAACTGGTTCCGAATATGTCCAAAATGTTCAACTGAACACACCGCCAGAATATGATGTCTACAGGAAGGGGATTATTAATCTGAGAAACAGCAATAGCCTATTGCCAATAGGTGTTTAATTTGAAGGGGATATCAGAATAAAGTTTGACTTTAAGTAGGCTCACAGTGAGCCGCTCACTAGAGGGCAAAATACAAAAATCGAAAAATTTTGCTGATAACGTCATCGGTGCCGAAATTGATCAAAAATATGTTCAATGTACCATGTATTTGGCCAATTTTAGAACATTATCGACAGACAACGGAAAAGTGGAGGTATCCAAGTTAAGTCGGGGTTTGCCCACAAAAGAGTGTGACACTATACATGTTCAATCATACGTGCACTTCAATGTACTTGAACCCAGACGGAAAGTCACAAACTGATCTGGTACCGTATAGATCGTAAAGTAAATAACTCTCATTGAAGACTTTTCGGATGTTCATTTCAAATGAATGGCTCAAACTATTTTATTGGTGGTGCAGGTTCTGAGAATAAAAATCTATTTTATCGAATTTCTGAAAAGGGTTTCGAACGGTTGACTGATTTGCCATTTGTATTTGTTGCTGGACAATGTACACATTACTTTGATGATCATGCAATGGCTTGTGATGTTGGATCTGATGGTCTCGATTGTTGGATTTTTACAGAAACCGAATTTGAACAAATTGGTAATGGTGGGTCTCGATACTGATTTCCAAAAGTCGTACAAAATATAGGGGGTTCAGGTGATACTGTACTTTTTTATACAAAGGGGTCCAGGTGAAACCGTACGAAAAAACCTAAAGGGGACCAGGTGAAACCGTACTAAATTTTTAAAATGTGAAAAGTTTTCGAGCGCCTCCAAGCACCTAGGCCCTAGGTACCAAATTTGATAGTTCGAAAGAGAATTATCTACTGATCATTTTGGTATGCATATCATGGTCGTGGGTACATCTACGTAGGCGTGAGAGCAGAAAAACTTTGAACATTTAAAAAATTTTCGTACGGTTTCACCTGGCCCCCTTTAGTTTTTTGGTATAGTTTCACCTGGGCCCCTTTACTTTTTAATAATGCTTATAATGCCTTTAAAGTTAATTAATATCAGGATTAGCTGAATGGCGCCCTCTATATTGTATATTCGGAGAGCTGTCCTCCTCTTTCTCTCTTATGTGAGCGAGTCCTGATATTAATTCCCTTTATAGCCATTAATTTATGATGTTATTAAACAAAAATTGGGAGTCAGTATTCATACCCACCAATGTTAACTCAAGACATCATGAAGGAAATTGTCGACATAATGACTGATTAAGTCATACAAAGTCAACAAATCTCCATGTTTACAGGGCACACCCATAATTATAGCTTAATATCATGACATTTCAAAAGGTGGTCTTGCACCATACAATAAAGGTGCAACCATTGTTGCAGGTGTTGGCGATGAAGATGGTACTACTGAATGGTATGATTCAAACGTCGGTGAATGGTTGGTCAAGAATTCAAATCCTCAGTTCTCTCGAAAGTTTTATTTCTCAACGGTGGCTTTACAAGGAGAACTTTATCAATTTGGTGGCAAGGATAAACTGCTTCGTACTTTAGACACAGTGTTTGTCATGAACGAATCATTCCAGTGGTCAGTTTTGGATCAGAAATTGAAACGTGGCAGATATGGGCACCGTTCGGTTCGGTCATATGATAGAAGTCCAAGTAATAAGAAAATCGTACATGTTGGAGGGTGGGACGAACAAAATGTAGAATGTTGGGAACTTTTGCAAGATGGAACATTTGCTGTGAACGTTTCGAATTTTTCAATTGACAATTGGCGAACGTACCCCGAAACATTCATGATCGATCCTAATCAATTTAATCAGTAATTGCAGTTTTCTTTTTCTACTGCAAAATAAAAACACGGATTTGTATCATGTTTACTTTATTTTACAGTTTCAAGATTATTATTATATTTGAGCAAACTTATCAAACTTTGTGAAATCCTTGAATCCTAAAATGAATTACGTGACGGCACGTGTTGTCTATAGCGCCTATCCTCATACTAGATGGATGAATTCAGGATTTATTGGTTTTGTTTATAAAAATGATATTCCTATAATTTAAAGAACGAACATGTTGAATAGTTTGAAACTAGAGAAAATCTCTGTTAGCAATGAACGCACTGATCAATTTCACCGGAAAACTGACTTTTTGCACACTTTACAATTCATTGCTACGGTTAAAAATGAAGAATCGAATGAAAACCAGTATAATGATCTCGATATTCAAAACTTTTCATCAAAAGCTGCATCTAAATCCGTCCTTAGGATTATTACCAAGAATGAAATCCTCGGACTTGAGGCTGATTCTTTGCAAGTTATTCCGGGAGATTGTCTATTGGCAGACGAAAATGATCTGAGTAAAGTGTTTGTCAAAGTTGCAAACAATGCATGTGACAACCAACTGGAATTCGTTTATTATCTTGGTAATTTGGATAAATGCTCAATTCGATTCAGTTTTCTATGCCAAAAAATTATTGATATTAATACCGTCGAGAAAATGAACATTCAGGATTGGATAAGATGGTTGTGTCAGTTTAATATGAAAATGAATAAAATGACACAAGCCGCATTTAATGACCGGGGGAATGAATATTGATATCTTTGGCGCCACATTCACTTTGTTTCCCGTGTAAAGAGGGCGTTTTGAGGGCAATATTAATCCGCCCACTCCGATTATATCTTTAGTTTTGTTTAATTGAATCACGATTTCTGACTCAGCCAGCGCCACCTAGTATCCAAAATGAAATCTGAAATATTTTTTGTTGACGCTCTGAACCCATTGAACAACCTTTCAACCGTATTTTTGAGTACTTATAAACCGGTCAAAAGTTCCTTTTTCGGCATTTTCACCCCCAGTCATGGCCCGGAAAACTGAAATTTCGAAAAATATTGAATGAATTTTCCAAGATTTGCCAATGGGGTTGCCGGGGTTAATTGTTTTGTGAAATATCTTATTTAGATGTTCTGCGTAGGGTACGCATTGATCGGAGTTCCATATTTCTATTACTTGATGAAAATAACTGGTCATATATTATATGTTTTTGTGAAACAGGAACGTTTCAAACTTTTGTCAACCATGAGGATCGGTGAAAGTCAAACTGCCACTCAAATGTCACGAGTTCATT
>SCLD01091286.1:0-12969 GCA_004367895.1 Oikopleura longicauda | reverse complement strand
ATCCTCGTCTGTGTTTTGGGCTGGAAATACGGGTTCGATTGGCAAGTTTGTTGCTGGTTTATTTGGAGCAATGGCACCTTAAAATACATATGAGTCATATCAAATGAAGACAAACGAGATCGAATAATCCAAAATATTATTTCTATACTAACCTGGCATATTTGAAATATTTGGATTGAAATCAGCAAACGCCAAATGACAAAGATCTACAGTCCAACATGTAGAAATATCTTAATGCCAATCAATACAGCTGTTTATTGATTTTATAGAGGCTCAATGATTATATTGATCATATAATATAGTCTTAACTGTTTAACTAAATAATATATCATGATTCTCTTATGTGACGCCCTCTATATTGTATATTCGGAAAGTCGTTCTTCTCTTTCTCCACTTTGTGAGCAGAAAATGATATTTTATTTCGTTATAGTTTTTATATTAATTGTTCCTGAATCATCAATACAGTAGTGAGGCGAATGATGGTTGACCCAATAACAAGGATGGACCATACTTGTTTCAACATGTGACTCAGCAATACCAGCATCAGAGCAGCTGCTTGACGACGCTCACGATGATTGATGAATTCGAGTAGATTGGCATATCGATTTTTACAAGTGTCTCCAGCCTAAAAATGAATTCTGCGTATGAAAATCGAAGGCTATCGAACTGGGAAATGGTATATTACCGCATCGAAGTCTGAGGCCATATTAGTGATTTACCTTGCAGTAGCGTTCATATGTTTCTGGATTCTTTCTTTGGAGATCAAGGGAGCAAGAGGCAACAACACAATCAATTTTCCAAGAAGACTGACATCCAACCGATAGCGGTTTCATATTGAAAGAGTCACCTAGAACAATTTGTTTTTAGTTATATTATGAGAGTCATATAAAAACTATTGATACTCACTGGCAAATTCAGCAAGTTTTGGTCGTCCCATGACTTCAACAGGTTTGTGAGTAGTTGAATATGAATCTGGAAGTTGTTTGCCATCCAATGTAAAGTTTTTGATTTCGACTGGTGCAGCAACATACCATGGGTTGGATAGCCAAACTGTGACATCTTCGAAATCCATGGGAGTGGTATTTATTTGTTCGTAAAGTCTTTGGCCGGCAATCTCAACATACCAATTATATTGACCACCTGCATTCAATTCCTTTTTATGGATATCTTATCTGTCGTTATGTAATTTGTTCACAGTTGTTATGTAACGCTCTGTGTGACTGATAAATTTTTTCTGATATTTTAACCAGTTTCCTGTCCGATTTCAAAGTTGTACCATTCACCAGCGACCATACCGACACTACCGCGTGCATCTGTAGTGAAATCGTGATTGGTGTTACCGTTAACACAAGAATTGATGGAAAATTGAAATGGTTGATTTGGAATCATGAAAATGGTTGGTTGACGATTACCACATGAATTAGGCGCAGTCCAGTCGTTATTATTTTCGTCCTATCGAATATTTGTTTGTTTCTAATTATTAGGCAATTTAGATTCACCTTTGAAATGTGTAACACATTGCCGTAACCACCTCCTGGTGTTGCAACTCCACTTGGTTTAAGATCAAAATTCAATCGATAGACTGAATTCCAGTTTGCGATCTTATGGGCAACAGTGTTTCTTTTTCAAGCTCTTAAACGAATACGATCGTTACGTAATGCAGAAATTACGTTACATTTATAACAAAGATACATTGTGCGACGTTATGAGATCATTCCTTATTGGACTGAGCTGGACTGATGGTGTTACGAATGACTCATCATTGTATTGAATGTTACGTAATTGAACTCCTGCTGCATCGTACCATGGATCACCCACATACATTTGAGCGTTTTTGAATTCTTGAGGAGAATTATTATCCAATAGAAGTGCTTGTTTACCATCAATATTGACATAGAATTTATATTTGCCGTTTTCTTCTCTTTGACCAATTTCCAACTAGAAACCAAATGATAAATGGATATCAATTACGTAATGTTTAACATAACGTTTTACTTACGTTTGTCCATATACCGACAGGAAGCGTCGGGGTTTCCCAATGAGTATTCAAACTAGCATGAGTGCAAGTTGTTATTTGGAACTTGTCAACGCTATTCGGATTCAAAAAAATAGCTGGAATTCGGTCACCACATTTTGCACCGTTATCCTTTCAAAGGCTCACCACAAATCTGATTCAAATAAGGACAATCCGAAAATGATGTGAGCCACTTTCCTTTTGAGAAATTCTAAAGACGGAAGTATAACCAGTGTTTCGATTTTCCCCAGTTGGTAAAATATCAAATGATACTTTCCAAGTTTTTTCAATATTTTCAATAGTTCCAAAAACTTGATTTCGTTTGGGAACAATTGGATCTTGAGCATAATTTGGAGTTGGGGACAGATTCCCAAGTTCGTCAGAATAAAATTCGCTTGGAAAATTAACCATTTCAAAGTTTGATTTCATGACAGAATCGGTGACACAGCCATCTTTGATAAATTCATATGATGATTTCCCATCTTTTTAGGTATGTGAAAATTTTGTAAGGTTTAAAAAAATACTTTTTTGTCCCGTTAAAAAGAGTTGCTCAAAAAAAGCCAAAAAATAATTCTAAATTTTCACGGATTCCTCTGCCAGTAACAGCTTTCAAAGCGGAATCGATCATTTGGTGATGTATTTGGAGAGATTTGAATTGTCTGTTCGGTTGTTGGATTATAAAGTTTCTAAAATGAAATTTCTAGATCTGAATCTCGTGGGCTTGTGCATGCTTACATTTTGCCAGTAAGTTTTCATCTCAAACTCAGTATTGATTTTTTCAGTTGCTTGATCTATATCGTTTACGATCTCAGAATCGAATTGAGCATCAGCACTTCCGGTCTTACCGATGGCGCAAGTAAGCTCGTAAGTTTTACCTTTCAGAGTTTCAGTCACCAGTTTGTAATAATGTATTACTTATTAATTCACATAATTATGACTCATAATTTATGAGCATGATATGGCTACAAAGACGAACATGTAGACGAAAACAAGCCTGGTGCAATGATAGCGTCACCCCAAAAAGTGCCTTCAACCAAATCATTTCGTCCAATCACAACTTTTCTTGTTTCTACCCACCCTTCAACACCACTTTTAACACATTAAAAAGTAGTTGGGAAAGATACCAATAAAGTCTCGTATCTGGATACAGAGAGAAATCGGACAATTAAGTCGAAATGTAACGCGCAACCTGAAATCGTCAGCAATGATTGGGGCACAGTCACCTCCACGTCCAAAAGCATTTTCGAAATATATCAAATCTTTTTCGATTTTGACACCACCACATTCTGGTGTTTCTTCAAAAAGCTGATTCGCCAAACACTTTGCTCGGTTTTCAGAATTCGGACAATCATGATCATCAAACCGAGAACCAGCGTACTTCAAAATTATTTTTTTAAGACAATAAACGCAAGCGGTTTCTAGAAAAGGATAAATCATTGATTTTCCAGCGTGAAAACTATCCTCTGATTTGTCCGTGAATGACGTGCAAATATCTTTCCAGCTGTCGAGCTTAAAGCAATGGGTAAATGTTATGCTTTTTGAATTATATAGCTCAAGGTTTTTTCAACTTAAATTATTATTTGACTATCTAGTGCTATGAGGCGTAAGTTATTTCGACATATACCTTGCTTTGCCCAAGAATGGCAGTGACTCTGTCATCAGCAGCATTGAACTTGGACTGTCTGATATAAACTTTCGAGCCAACGCTAACAGTGGAATCATTACCACAAGTGAATCCTTCCATTGGTTCAGCTGATTTCAATCGACATTCTTAAATACTATTTAGAATATGCCAACGTATCATCTGTAACGGAATAAAATATCATATCTTCTGAAATGACGCTCTCTTTATTGGTTATTCGGAGAGTCCTTCTCCTTTTTATCTTCTTCGTGAACAGAATATGATATTTTATTCCGTTAGATTTGTTAAAATGTTATATATTGATCAGTGTTGGTCTCAATAAATTAGTATTACCGGAGACAAGTTCCATTTCAACGTCGAGATACTCTGATCCGAAGAAGTGGTTGAAGATGAAGGAATTGCTATCTTCTAAGCATTTTGTGTCTTCGAGACACGTGAAGGCGCCTTCATGATGAAGGTCTTTTAGACATGAACTTCCGTCGACACATTGTGCAGCTCTAAATACAACGAAATCATTATTTATCCTGGTCAAGAGGAAAATATGATTGATTATCTCTTTGATCTTACCGACATGCAGTCACATGGTCATTTCCGACCACATGACTAGTTCCAGGAAGAGTTCCCGCATTGGTCACCGAAGCCAAGACGGCTGCCGATATTTTCATTTTTTCAATTTTTGACCGTTCGGGTAAACGAAATGTCGATTATATACTCGGACGCCTTTTACTCAGACAATGGGACTTTCTTGATTATCACCTGTAACTACTTCCGCCCGAATGATGGAAACGACCGAAATGATTTTCAATGGCACTTACTGGCCACCCAAAGTCAGATTTTGAAAAAGATTCAATTCAGATTAGAATTGAATTCAACGTCAATACCATGACAGATAACCGTCATCAACTTTTACTGGCTATTTTGAAATTATTGACCCAATAAAGCCATTCAGAATGATCAAATTTTAAGTCCCATAATAGACTCACATGACATAAAATTAGTTCTTTTCAATTTCAGGATTAGCAACTTAACTTGGACTTATATATAAGATAGGATTAATCCGTTTATTTTTGTCATCATAATAATAAAAACCATTCATATAAATGTTAAATCACGGAGAGATCAGGTCACATGTGAGGTCAACTTGAAGGCAATGTCAATTTAAGGTTTTTATACAATTTATTAAGTGAATCTTGGATGAAAATTTCAAATAATAAAAACACAATGTTCAGAGGGCGAGTGAATTTCTAGAATTTTTTCTAGATGGTTTTTTTACTCTTGTGGTTGTTCGTTTCTTGAGTCGAATGAGGTTTGGCAATCTTCAACAAAAGCATTTGCGAATCGACCAGTACCAGCGAGACCGGTATTACTTGTGAATGTAAATTCACCAAAGAACATGAATGATGAATCTGGAACTTCTTCGACGACCATATTGATAACTAGGCCACTTTCATATGTTTTTGTCACAGAACTTGTTCCTGCCGCCATATTGACAGATGATTCAGAATTAAAAAATCCAAAACCATCAGTTCCAGAAGATGTGAGGACACCGGTAGCTGGATTGAATTCGTAGGTTTCGTATTTGATTTGATTAGTTGTACATTCTCCGTCTGTGATGCAACTTGTGTAAACACCTTAAAATGCTTTTAGATATTTTCCCGGTGATAATTTTCCGAATTATCGGCCGAGGGAAACCAATTTTTATACATACCTTTTCCTTGTGGTGTGAAGTCACTGGCAAAGGCTACAAAACTTTCGCCTCCTTCTTGATAAAAGACTCCCTTGTTTGATTTTTCAGCAGACCACGTGCCACCTTGTTGGTTGCTTCCTTGAGCTTGCAATTTACCAGGAGCAGCGATGGCGACTGAAGCAAGAGCGGCGATTGAGAGTTTCATCTTTGTTGAAATGTTATTGAGATTTACTTGTTCGTAAGTTAATGAAAAAATCATTCACCCCTTCTATTTTATACCGAGATGAGGACTTTTGAGGATGATTTCCAAAGCAGTTAAGGGCGCTCTAGAGTTTCATAATTCCTGCTGCATAATTACTAGAGAATAAGGGGTGGTATTCACTAAAAAGTACAAACCTAAATTGAATTACCATACAAACCTTAACCGTAGAGGGTTCAACCAAAAATAGGTTTTCAAGAAAGATTGACGTAACCGGATTTCGAGTTATCAATTTGATACGGTACCCGAGTTATTTGTTTTCATAATATCTTAGCGATTTGCCATGGTGGTGTAAAGCGTATATCTGGGAAGTTAAGTTATGTTTTCATAAAAAATATTGACGCTGAAATATAAAAATTTAAGATACGTAATTTCCAAGTTTCGGGGGCTTCATCAATTCAAAATCTGATAGATTAGAAACGATCCAAACCAAACCGAAGTACATACAGCCGACTATACACTAGAAATCAAACTTGTCGGGGATTATTGCCGGGGGTTGTGCAACAAACTTCAGCATACATGATTGATAATCTGAACATAGTTTATGCTGCATAAATTATGCTCAAAAGTAAAAATCCGTGACATTCCGGAGAAGAATACTTCAAACACTTTAGAGATATTTGAACAGTAAGTATCTTCACCAATTTGTTTATGTGTCTTTTGATGTAATTCGTATCCAAGTTATGAGCATTTTACATTCTGTAGTGTTTAAAACTTGTTTTACATGTGTTAGATGTTACAACTGTACGTTATTAAATTGTTGGATTTCTCAAAGTAGAGGTCACCTGTTTAATAAAATGGGTTTATTATCAAACCAAAGAATAAACAAATTCATTGAAGTCCCTGTATGTAAATTACGTCAAAATTACGATTCTTCGTGATGAAAGAAGCCTGGCATTAAATTTTTGAGGTGAATTTTTTGAACTAGACTAAAACTCATAGCAAGACTTAATCCTATAATATCATCTTGCCAATGGGGTGGTGGAACCAAAATGATATCATCGTCTGTGAAACCGGCATCGATTTGATTTTTCAAATTTTTAATTTTATCCACTATTTCATCATTCAATTGTAGTTTTTTGTCGGGTTGAGCTTTATGAAAACTGAAAATGTAATGCAACCAAGCAATTTTTGACCGAAATTCGACAGGACAATAAGGACATTCAGCGAAACCATAAGTTTGAACCCAGTCTTCATAAGTCCTTGTCAAGATTGAATCTTTTCAAAAATAGGTTTTCAAGAAAGATTGACGTACTGGATTTCGAATTATAAATTTGTCGCGGTACTCGAGTTATTTGTTTTAACAACAACTTAGCAATTTGATACGTACTATATCATATGGTGGTGTAAAGCTTCAATTCAAAATATCAAAGATCAGAAACCATGAATATTAAAACTGGTACTTACATTTATTGTTCAGACCAGTATTAAAGATAAAAGCATTACCTACAGTCCATTGAAAAGTTTTTTAAGAGTACTAAGTATATAGTGAACCTATCAATTTTGGGAATAAGGCTTTCCGCAATGTGGTGGATAGAAATTGGTTGAACAAAAAGAGAGGACTTTTTAGAATGATTGACGTATCTTTATTTTGCGGAATCACTTTGACGCGGTTACAAAATTATTTATTAAAACAACTTTCAATCGAATTATAATAGTTATATCTAGTCATTTTCTGTGCTGAGAGCACTTTGAAGAATGCGTTCCGAGAATGCGTTCAGTTTGTAAAGATTTCTGGTTTAAACACTAAACATAATATCAAATTTTGATTTTTAAGTGCGTCAAGGTTATCACAATGAATCAGGAGACCTGAATTTGAATCAAAGCAAACAAATAACCAGTTTGAATTTTTGTCACCGGTTGATGTCCGACAAAATGAGTTTTTTTCGTGAAATTTTTGGAAAATTCATGAGGAGTTTCAATGCGCTTTTTAAACGCAACAAAGGACTTGTCATTAAAATATAAACAAGATATTATGGCAAGAGATAAACAATATAAAGATGCCATGATTTTAATAAAATTTTTTTGTATCAGCCAAGAATCTATCTTAAATTAGATAGTTAATTATCAGTTGATAGAATAGAGTAAAGATTCATGTTGTCCGAACCGCCACAAACTTGAGTGGCATTGCCAGAACATGGTGAATCGCAAAATCGTGGGGGTAAATAATAATTGGATGGTACCATATGATCATTGAAGTCTTTTCCACAATAACAATCGGTCGAATTTTGGACGCCGTAAAAAAGATTTTCTGGGTCCAATGTCTTGCATTTATTTTCACAGAAGTCAGGCGTCATATCTTCACTACTGTTTTGGAAGTTCAGAATTTTGGTGGTCCTATAGTTCTCAATACATTGGCCGGTATAGAAAGGTGAACATGCTTCAACTGTGAACGGAAGTTGATTGCCATTGACATCAACACAGTAACAAAGGCCATATACGGAACACTGTTCAGGCTCATATTCCCCTACTTCTGTGCATTTTGGGATCGAAACACCATCTTGGATGGTTCCATTTGGATTATTGATCCACCACAATAGGGCGTCATCTCTCGCAATTTCGCATTGAGAGCGAACGTTGTAAATTTTCATTTTATCTTCGCCACCACAGGTCTCAGAAGAATCACCAGGACAAATGTCACCGCAATCAATATCAGGATAGATTTTTGATTCAAGTTCCGTTGGGTACGGAAACAAAGAATCATGCAAAGGTAGAACATGGATTTGATTTCCACAATGACACTGGTTTCCATTTTCTACCCCGGCGAATTTGAAAAAAGCAGCCTTACAACTATCGTAGCATAACTCAATTGTCATTTGACCATCTTCGTATTCGGGCCCTTGTAAAATTTGTTGAATAAGATCACCAGTTATGACATTATCTCTTAAGCATTGACCGGTGTAGTAAGGCTTGCAGTCAATATCTCCATGACCTGGAGGTGTCATTGTCCATGGAAGCTTGTCACCATTGGGATTAACACACCAGCTATATCCTGTTGATGGGTAGAATTGCTTCCATTTAAAAGCGCCAATATTAACTCCAGATTCTATACATGCAGGAGTGTAAACTCCGATTCCAATGGGATTTTTTCTTTTTTCCGCTTCACACTTAGTCTCCACTTTATAAATATTCATTGCTGAAGCACCACCGCAGTATTCACTTGCGTTTCCTGGACATGGAATATTACATTCCAAATCTGAAAGCCGAATATATGGATGCACAGAATGTCCACAATAACAATCGCTGCCATCTTCGACACCATAAACTTTGAAGTAGCCACTTGTACAAATATCTTGGCATTTCTCCACAGTCATGAAATCGACAGAATATTTATGATGAATTAACCGATTTTCTGGAAAATCTTTAATACAGTCGCCATGGCCATATTCTTCCGAAGATCCAAGCGTCTTACCGTCAACGCTATTGATCCACCAACTGTCGATCAAAAGACGCCACGAATTGCCACAATACTCGCTCGAATCGCCTGCACATGGTTTTTTGCATTCAGAAGGATCTGTTGGTATAGTACGTGCGAGATCATTTCCACAATGACATTCATTTCCATTCTCAACACCAAACCAATCATATCCTTGTCAAATATCAACTATTTTAATTCATTTAATAATTAATAATTATATTTTACTTTTGCCAAATGGTCAATTTTTTTTGCAACTTTAAAATTAGCAATCATTCGCCAAAAGACAAAAACATCTTCAGAATTATGAGAATATTTTTTTATGAAACTCTCACTGAAGCTTGCGAATACTCTTTAAATTTTGTGCATAAAAAAACATTTTTCTATACTTATATCACTTCAAAAATAAAGATCACATTGCTTGATATATGCAAAATTGTCTTGAATAGATGATTATGTTCCTTGTGCCATACATATATCAAAAGCACATTTGGATCGAGTCATAGTTGGGTCATTCACCAGGGCTAATCCTTGAAAAACTCTTCGATTTCCAGGAAAGTCGTAAACACAGAGTCCTCGACTCTGTATGATTATTGGTGTTGACCAAATACTCATAGCATTTTCTCCACCACAAATTTGATTTTTATCGCCAAGGCATTTCATGTTGCACTTGTCATGCCATGCAAATGTAAACCCATCTGAAGCAGGGTTCCAGAAATCTAAATCATTATCCGAAACACTATCTTTTTACTCATTCTGAACGTTCTTTCGTTCACGAAGAAATAAATATCAAAATAAACAATCTATGATGACTTTCCATCAGAATTAAAAAAATAAAAGCGGATTGAGATCATTGAATTAATATTTAAGTCATTTTTAGATAAACGTTCATAAATTTCAAAGTTTTTAAACAAAAAGGTATCATTTAAAAATATTGGATTTTAAAATTTCTAATCGAGTAACCAAAATATTCACTCTCATAATACCGGATCTGAAATTCCGTAATCAAAAAATCTTTTATATATAGTAACCAAATCAATACAAGACCCTATCCTGAAGGCTCTTTGGCAAAGCAGTGACATTCAGAACGATATTCTAACCCAGAAAAAGCAAACCCATGACCACGGCATATCGATAAACATTTTTCGATTGTCATATCTGGAGTGTCTTCGAGGTAATCTGTCGGTATTCGATTATTTGAATAGTCAAAAACGCATAAGCCACGATATTCGGGATTGATGATATTTTCATCGAGCGATCGACGGGTTCTGAGTTTTTGTGCCTTCCCAGTAGTACTTTTGTCGAGTTCCATCGCCTTCATGTCATCGAAACCTTGAATGAAATTATTTTCAGAAATCCAGAGAATTCTTTTAGAAATAGTGCACGGTAGCACTACGTTGCGGGGACTATTTTGAGATAGTCACACTGGGATGCAGGTTTGAATACAGATGACTTGGAGCGAGCTCTCGTCTTTGTTTCCAGCTTATTTTCAACATTAATGGGGTTTTTCGAGGAACGTGCAAGTTATCGAGTCAATCTTACGTAATGAAGTGATTTCTTACATTATTTTAAGTAAAGGGAGTTATTTCCCGCAAAATTCTAATTTCCGTTTTTTAATAAACTTTTTTTTATTTGGGCTCAATTTATTTTTGTATCGTTGTGTCTTGGACACTTTTATTTGATTTTTATCAGCCTGATTTTACTTATTCATCGAATCATCGCGATTTTATTTATGTCTCTGTTTGATTATTTGCCAGTTAAAACAGGCATTAAATTATAATGAGATAACCATAGTCTATTTTATATACACATATATAGTATATTTGATATATAGTCTATTTGATATATAGTTTATTTGATATTAAGTCTCTTTGTATTATTTGGTTCTATTTCAAGACAATCTTTAATAAAGATCATCATTTTGTGAAGACTTACTTTTCGCGTCCAAAACGCCGATGCCTGCCATTGAAAATTGAAAAAGTCTCATTTCGGAAAGTGTTTAAATTTGTCTGAAACATCTCCATTTTAAAGGCATCGGTTGATGCTTCTAGTATGAAAATAAGATGAGATGCTGGTTTCAAAGCCAGTCTGTCACTGGCGGATTACAAACTTTTTGCCCATAACGAAACCAAATATCAGAATCTCAAAATATGAGCTGGCAAAATACGAGCTTAAATATGAAAACCATACAAAGTGATCTCTTTCAATATTTTTTACTATCTTATTTTGACTTTGATTATCTTTTGAATTAATGGTTTTGATAACATAAGCTTTTGGTCGATAAGTTTTTTGCCGAAGACATTCAGAATATCACATACGTTTTTAATTTTTCGTTGAACTTGTATTTACTTTGCAATATAACTTTGCAATATAAATCGTGAAAATACGTATGGTTCTTCTGATTCCTTAAATGATCGCTTTCGAAGAATAATTTTTGATGCCCTTCAAACATCAAGGATAGATGCAGAACAAAGTTCATTCGGAAAAAAATCCAAGATTAACTTATTCGCGGTATTCTTTCTGCTGATTAATAGTTTTAATCGTAAATATCTTAAAAACACTATTATATAACACTTAGTCAGCGTCGTGTCGGGTTAATATCCGGACTAAAATATCGAGCCGTTTTTCGTCTCGTGCCATGGCATCAATCTGGGCATCAAATTTCATACCATTCTAGAAAGAAAACTGGACGTTAGAATTGAACTTGATCAAAACACCAATTTAGTATACAAAATGACCTCAATCGTCCATGTATGATCATGATGACTGTCTCTAAGGGCTTCCTTAAATTTTACGATAAAAATACTTTGACGGGAGTTAAACTTGAAGTGAATTAAAAAAAACCCACATTTGATCATTTTGACCCTCTCGTATTTTTGATCAATTTGTTACGAATTTACGTAACGTAATGTTAGATTTAACAAAAAAGAGATCACCTGTTTAACAGAATGAATTAAAACTAGACTTAAATTCATATTAAGATTAAATCCTAGTATATCATTTCGTCAATAGCGGTTTCTTCAATCTTTAAGATTTAGTTTTTTACCGTTTTAATTTTAGAAAAATTTGTCCAAATTCATCAAAATTGCACCCTTTTTGTGGTCATTTTTTTCGTTTTTTATTGAATCATAGGGTGACATTATTTTGGAACATTTGAAAGAACTGTCAAGGAGAAGAAATAGATATCGTCAAATTTAAAAATGGAAAATTCACTACAGAAAATGGAAAATTCACTTGAAGAAATGGGAAGCTTTGATTTGCCAACAGGTACCAGGTGTTCAGAAAAAAACTAACTTTTCTGGAAGTTTTTCTTTTTTGGTAAAATTGAAAAAATCTCAAATATATTTGGACACTTTTTATAGGCGGAACAAAGAAGGACATGGCAGAAATGAAAGATTTATTTAATTTATTCGATATTGATGGCAATGGGTCCATCACACAGGAACCATTTAACAATCATCACATAGTCAGAACCAGGGGTCCGTGCGAACGACTGAGGACGAGAAATTTTGATTTCTCAAAAGACGAGGACGGGAGAGGACGAGTAAATTAAAGTCGTCCTACCGAGTCCTCATTGTATTTTGTCTATGTTTGAAATAATTGATCAAAACTGTAGATTTTCGATCCGTAAAATAGGTAAAAGAATGAATTTCGAATCGTTATGGAGAGTTTGGGTCACTCACTTACAGAAGAGCAATCAACTAAGGTTTTCAAAACTTAAAAACGCAGCCTGCATAAAAATCGACAGCGCATTTTTATAGACAGAGTGTTTCTGACGGACTTGGATGATTCATGGCCCATGATCCTTTAAACCTTTGGTCTAACGGTTAGACTCTAACCAAAAACCGTTTGCAGGTATTTTTCGATGACATGATTTATGTCTGAATATTCTGAATTTCGATTTTGAATCCCACCCTGTGAGCTTTTGAGCGATAAACTACTGTATATCAAC
>SCLD01091275.1:0-12974 GCA_004367895.1 Oikopleura longicauda | reverse complement strand
TCCTACCGTTAGTTCAATTTAATGACAATAAATATAGATTTCTACTCTCAAATAAGAAGTTTTATTTGATCAAAAGCATTTGTACAAGCAGTTTTGATACGTGGTGACACGAAGAGGTCAAAATCAACAAACCCGACCCCCGAACAAAGAAATCGGACAGAAGACATCATGGAAGAAGCTATGAAAGCATTCCAGAAAGGTCAGAACACAGGTTCAATGTTCAAATTGGACCTGGACCACATGAAGTCGAACAAACTTAATGCGGAAGCATATATTCGACTTTGGATGACGTCATGGCAGTCAAAATTGACAACGGACGAGCTAGAAATAGCTAAAAAACACGCCATCTTGTGGTATGGACAACAAATAGCGGAACCAACAGGATATCCACCACTGGGAGTACCGAACAACCGGGCACAAGTACAAATCATGGTACAAAATGGAAAATGTGGTGAAACAGTCGTAAATCCACTCGATATAACGGTTGAAGAAGAATTAGTCGTACTATCTACAATCAGTGGAGATATCATCGGAGCAGCGAATGAGTATTACGACACAGCCAATGCAAAAAGAAAGGCGATGGAAAATTTCCAACATTATGCAATGGTTGCACTAGGCCCAAAGCTGAATGGAGCATTCGACAGAGGGATGCTCAAGAACTACAAGCAGCTGATCAAATGGGTCTACAAAAAATGCAATGTGACTCGTACAATAGAATCAATGGCGGATTATTTTCAAGAAATGGATAAAGCCATCAATGAAGACAATGACACAGATTGTCAAATGATGAATTACACAGCTGTGTTGCACAAAATGTTCCAAACTGGAACACCAGAAGTTCCAATATTTTTTCCAGATATTGAAGACGATCCAGCTCGTTGGACAAAAAAGGAAGAATTAAGTCCAATTCACTCCTTACAATTTTTGTACAATAAATGGAAAAGTCTGGATACTAAAACATGGACATCGATTGAAGACGAATTTCGAAATGAAATCGGTGGTACGAATTACAATAGAGCAAACTGGATGCTCCATAAACCAAGATTGTTCGAATTAATTGATCAAAAATCGAAATCGAATTCAAGTCGAGCAAATATAAATGTCGCACAAGCAGAAGATGAACTCGACGAAGAAGAAGATCGAGTAGAACTTGAAATTGAACCAGGGATGATAATGTACATATCACCAAAAGGACCGAAAAGAGGACGACCTCAAAATTGGAAATCAAAAGTACAAAAGTACGCCGCAGCAGCACAGCGTGGTCAAAAATCGTACAATAACAACAATGGCAACAACAGAAATCGGCAAAATTCGAACTGGCAAACTTCGAATTGGCAAAATAAATCCGGAAACCAAAATGGAACGAGTCAACCAGCAACACATTGGAATTGCAGAATGTGTCCAGCTCAAAATGGAAAAATGGTTCAACATCAAAGAGGACAAAAATGCCCACAGAATAATTTCATACCGCAACGAATGATTGCAAAAGTTATGAATGAGAACTCAGTCGAACGAAATGGAGAACGAGAATTTGAAATCGATGTCAGTGGCGAATTGAAAACAGTTCAACATAAAATCGCATCAATGAAGAGATCGGACAAGTTCAGCATATATGACTCATCATCCCAAGATGAATCTGAATGACTAGGCCTGCGAAACGAATGTGACCCAGAAAACTACTCACCCTGTACAACATTGCCTTGCACAATTCTAATGAAAAATAAAATTGAAAAATCGTACAACGTCCTTACTGACACTGGAGCAACACAATCAGTGGTTCCAAGTTCGATAGCAAGCAAAATGGAATATGAAATAGGGCAGAGATGCAGTCGCACATTCGTTGGAGCAAATGAAAAAGCCTTGAAAGTTGAACGATATTATATCAATTTTGATATAAGATTGGAAAATGGAAAGAAATATCGGTTGAAAAACGCATTGATATTGGACATCGACTCAGACCAGTTATTACTGGGACAATACGACATGGAACGATTAAAAGCAGTCATAAATTGTGAAAATGGAACAATACAGCTGGGCAGAACGAAAAGAGCCATTTTCAAAATGCAACGTCGAAAGGGCGACATAAATATGGTAAAAGAAGCAAATATTCAAGTACAACAAGAATATTTCGAGGAAGTCGTTCGAAAATATAAAAAGGACAGGCCGGACAATTGGTCCATGGAACAAACCATAGCTGAATCAAGCAGCTGTTATCAAGGAGGTAATGGAGATATACCAGACATGGCAAACCATTGTCCGAAGTGCGAAAAATGCACAAACGAAGAAAAAACGGTGAAAAAGATTTTTGAGCTGCCAAATTCACAATACAATTTGTGCAAATATTTAGAACGAGAAAGACAGCGACAGAAAGAAAATACGTCGTATAGAGACGTCACAATCTCACCGGAGGGCGAACGACGATATCCAAGAGCAGCACAAGAGATACGACGGATAAATGAAAAATACAAAAACGTATTCTCAGAAGCAATCGGACGAGTTGGAAAAGAGTATCAAGTAAATATTCGAATGAGAGGAGACAAACCGAAACGACAAGTTGGACAAGCACCCATAGTTGGACTAGATAAATTAGCAATGCAAAAACAACTATTGGGGCTCGCTGCAAGCAATGTGATTGTACCAATTGAAAAACATAATGTAGTGCCACATACGTTTGTACCACTCATGATTCGAACAAAGAAAAATGACGAAGGAATTAAGATTGACCCATTTCAATCTTTAAGAATCATAACCGATTGCACAAGAATAAATGAAATGGCCGATTATCCAGGGGCTGCAATCGACAACATCGACGAAAACCTTCAACACGCCGTAAAAGCCACTGAAAATGGCCTCAATGTGAAATTCGATATCGCACAATGTTATTTCGCAATCCCAATACATCCAGACATGTATAAATACTTCTGTATAGATGTGCCGGACATAGGAATCTTTCATCTAGAAGTACTCCCACAAGGATTCGCACCATCAGCTCAATGGGCAATTGCAGTAATCAAGAAAATATTATGGAAATTCAATGATTACTTAAAACGATTTATGGACGACTGTATAATATATACACCAGAAAACGAAGATCATTTCATATATTTGTACGAGCAATTGATGAAAACATTGGATGAACATGGATTGAGACTGAAAGGATCCAAGACTTTCGTTCTAAACTTCGAAGCCAATTTCGTGGGACACTTAATTTCACATGGAGTAATGAAACCTAGTCCACATCTACAATTGAGAATCGATCAAATTCAAAAAGACGATATTAAAACAGTTGGACAAGGGAAAGGATACGTAGGATCACTGGGATTCATGGTCAAGTTCATGTGGCGATCACCGGTAGTTTTAAGACCGTTGCACCAGGCATGTAAAGGCACGGACATGAAAAAGCCGTTCCCATGGACGCCAGAATTGGAACATGCATTCGAACAATCAAAAAAGGCGCTAAAAGAACTGCTCCACCTTCATGCATTCGACTTCGATTTGGACACAATAATCATTTGTGACAGCAGCAAATATCACAGTGGAGGGCTCATTCTACAAGTGAAAAATGGAAAAAAGCGATTAGTACAATGTTGGACTCGAACAAGAAAAGACGCAGAAAGAATTTTCGACTTATCATCATGCCACAGTGAATTTTTAGCATTATGCGCATTATGCACACAATTCGAACCATGGCTAGCACAAATGAAGAAGCCGATCACTGTAATAAGTGACAGTATGAGCTTGGTCAAAATTTGGCGAAAAATGAAACTGAATCTGTGTCCAACAAACGACCCCGTATTGAACAATATCGTATGGAGACTCAAATACATGAATCTCAACATAATACATAGTTCAAACAAAACGGAGAATATCAAAATCGCGGATTATTTATCCAGATTTGGAATAAATCAAAAGTTCGATGATCAATATTGTACAATCGAAGATAATATGAAAAAATGCCGAGTGTGTGAAGCAGCAGCAGTACCGATTGAAGAAGTTAAAATGTTGAACAAAGCAATCAACAAAGTGACACATGCATCAGCAATGATTGAAAAAGAAGGATATTGGACGAAACAAGAAAACATAATGGCATTGTCACCGAAAAAACTCGTACCAATAAATCGACTTAAGAAAATCGATATGACATTCAGCCAGCTATTGAACAATCCGAATACCATCCGAGAACTTCAGCAACAAGACAAAGTGTACAGAGCGATAATCGAATGTCTAGAAGCGGGTCGACCGAATTTCCCAAGAAAATACGCCCGAGCAAGTACGATTAACGAAAAAAGAGAGCCCGAAATGGTAAACGGGGCATTAAAATTATCGAAATATCCAAAAGGAATTCGTACAACAGTATTCCCAATTCCAGCGTCAGCAGCTTATGTAGTTATTTATGGAGCACATAAGGAAGTTGGACATCGAGCACCATCCCAGTTGATCAAACATATCAATCGAGAATTCGAAGTGGAAAATTTGACCAAATTAACCGAATTATTCGTTCAAAAATGTCCGTCATGCACATTATTACGGGCAGAAAAGAAATATTTGGCACCAAAATCCAAGCCAGTAAAATTGGCAAAAGATTTCTTCCAGCAAATTCTAATGGATGAAGTGCATCGAACAACAAAAAAATGGATCAATAAAGATAATGATGGCTATGGAAGCCATAAGTGGATTTATTATAGTCGTACCAATAGAAGGCGATATGAATGGTCAGAAATTCGTGGCAATGGTCGCCCACGCAAAAGCTATATTGACACCACATGCAGCAGATGTGGTCACCATCGATTTGAGAGCGGACAAAGCACCATGGCACACTTCAGCACAAGTGCAACAAGACTTGAGCAAGCTGAAAGTCAATTTACAATTGTACGAATCAAGCAGTTTATCAAAAAACATAATTCCGGAACTGGATGCGAAAATCAAAGCATTCAGTCCCCACTTCAAGTATTATGTTCAAATGGGAACGGAAGTAGTACTAAGTGCAATTCTAGCAGCACAGAAAGTGAACACCACTGTGAACGATCATGGAATAACGGCATCAGAATTGTTTACAGGAAGAAATCCATATCGACCGAATGAACCAACGCCTACGTCGGAAGAATATCTAGAATTGATAATGAAGAAAAGACAAGAAAAAAGGGATGCACTGGATCGAACGAGATTACGGAAAGAACAACAGAACGAACAATCGAAAATTCCGTACGATGACGTCACGCTGAATTCACCATTACAAAGAACGGACATCAAATGGGACACTTTGCGGAACAACGACCTCATCAAATTAAATTTGGACGAAAATAAAAATGATACAAAGATAAATTTGTTCGAAATAGTCAAAGTGGATTATAAGAACAAGAAAGTACAATGTGTACGAGCAGATGGAACATATCCGAATCCAGTGCGAACAATACAATTCGAACGAATAGCCCGACATTTACCAGCTAGAAATGGACAAGTCAACATGGTAAGAGTATATTTGGACGATCATGAAAATGAAAATTTGTCAAAATCAACAAAAGGGATGCCGTACGGGGGCCCTAGAACGAAAGGGTATATTGGAAACATTGGATGGCAACCAGAGTTCAGAGGACTCATAAAGATTGATTTGGACAAATACGAAGACTTACCAGGATTAGAAGAAATAGAAGTCATACCACCGAAAAAATGGGCTGAAGAAATAGTTCAAGAAATCACAAGAATATCAATGTTAACAGATACATGGAACAACTCATCAATTCAAAGACATTTGGACGATTTATTTAACGAAGAATTCGATAGCCAAAACGAAGCAGCTGCTGAAGAACGAGCTCTAGAAGAAAGAAGAAATCAACAAAGAGCACAAAAAATTGAACGATTCCCGAACGAAAACGACTCAATATTGAAAAAGGACGAAGAAATGAAAGAAGAAACTCAACTCGGACGATTATTAAACAGCCTATGCGTAGGCGATTACGAAGAATCATTTCGATTATCAAAGACCTTCAATGAAACGAAGAAAGAAGATAAGGAAGAATCTGTCATGGAACTAAGCGAAAATCGAACAATTTTTTGGAATGAAACACAAATACCAAATTTGGGAACACCATTCAAAATAGAACCAGAAATCCATGAAGATAATAGTTCTAGAAGAAGAGTCGGATCAACTTCAACACCTTCAAACACCGGAAGAATATTTCAAAAGGCTATCAACGAAACAATAGCACCAAGAAGAACCAGAAGACAGACATTTGTTCGAGAAAACGCGTACAAAGATGGGAAGAACGAAGTCAACCCAAAATAAAATTTGTAAGTCGAACCATTCTGAAAATCTGACCAAGTTCACTATCGTACTATAGTTCACCGCGAACTATCTAACTTCAACAACCACACTAATTTGAACAAAATCAATTTTGTTAAAATTTTTCTATTTGTGGGGAGAAATACTCAAACCACAATTAAAACCACTGAGATTTAAATTGCTTTGAACTAAATTGAACGAATGAATGCAGAATAATTTTTTATTTACAGAGAAAATAGGCAGTAGAAAGGGTTGAGATATTAAAATTTCTTAGAAATTCCAGAGTACCCCAACCTCATAGTACAATAATACAGTGACACTCACTGTTTATAAACAAATCCCTTCATCAATTGTCCGAATCGTTCGCCGACGATGAGAGGGAGGCCCTTGTCAGTGGCATAGTCCGACCAGTCTTGAAAATGCTGGTGGCTGCAGACATATCGGCCAAAATAGGGAAGCCTTTCCCTGACGAGCTCAGAACGGTTTTGTTCTAAGAAAGCACGCCCGGTGAAACTGCCCAATACTGAAATATAGGTTAGAATTATAAAATAGAATAGAAAATAATCGTACGATAAAATACTTACGGACAAAGTTAGTGAAAACAGACACAGGCCAGTGTCTGAAATCAATAACAGCCAATCGGATGTTGCTTGTACAATTCAAAGTCGGAATCAGCTCCTTCTTGTACAAGTCGCGATCAAAATCCCCCTTTGATCGAACTGGAGGATTTCCAGGAACACGTTCGTGCGATGGGACCAACTCGACCCAGTTGCCGAGTTCCAAATGGGAAGACCCATCGGTTGGTTCGAAGATGTCGAAATTCGCAAAGTAGATCGATCGATCGACTTTGGATCTCACACCGGAATGAGCCGCGACAAAGTCATCATTACCCCGTAGGACATGATAACGTGTCGATTGTTCGACCATTTGCTAAATTAAAATGTTAAATAATTAGTGTAAAATAGAACGAAATAAAAAATTTTTTTTGAGATCGCATAAAAATAGTTCAAAATTACCTTGAGCGTCTTGAAAAGGCCACCTTCGTTAGTGCTATTGCTGCCACCACCAACGCTGATGAGCACCTTGGTGTGATTCAAATCGGCGAATCTTTTATCATCGACCAATTGTCCGATTGTAGCTAAAAGAAATGTAAATATAACCGCTACAATAATAAAGAAATCATCGTACAAAAAACAAAATAGAACTTACTATAGGGAGCAGTTTCCACAATGTGGAACCAGTCACCATGGACGTGAACTGGACTGACCAAACCAGTACGATTGTACGATTCTTGAACGACAGGGTCCTCACACTTGGGCAGAATCGAATGTACCACGTGGGGAAGCTGACGGAGAAGATCGCCAGTCTTCAAATTGTGCGCCTCCGCAATCGTAGGATCGCAAGTGCACCTAAAAATTTTTTGAATTTAGATTAGAACGAAAAATCATAAAAATGAAATAGTTCGAATACTTACGTTTCATCGGCCCATCGAGCTGGACACAGGAACCAGTTCATTGGACGACAGGGACACGTGGTCAGCCTACACAGGTACCGTTGTACGACAACCGCTGCAAGCGATGGTTCTCGTACGATGTTGACTCGTTGGGCACCAGCCCTGTATCGATAATATCCAGTCAGATAGTATCGATCTGAAAATAAAGTTAGGTCAAAAATGCGATGAGATGTAAATATTAGTGCGATGAGATGTAAAACTAGTGCGATAACATGTAAATATTAATAAACTTACCGAAAGTGTGTTCGATGAACAACACTGGTCGTTCGAAGTACGCGCTGAAGTGAAGCGGTACCTTCAGAGTGTAGAATTGACCGCCTCTTTTGTACGAAATCTCCAGATACAATTTCGTACCATCACTTGATCGAATCAAGGCCTCCGCAGGACCCATTAAGTCGTACGAGAGGCACTCCAGATGAGCATCTAGGACGAATTATTAGTACGACATAAATTATTACGTAATGAGCCAAAAATAAAAATAATTACCAAAATAGGCACGATCGCCTTTTAGTGCTAAATGAGGTGCAGATCGAATGAGCACCCCATCTTTTGACCAGAATCGATCGAAACCATCACCAGCCAATCGCAACGCGTGATCACGTTGATCGCGAAGCAACCAATGAGTCGCGTTGGTGAGGATGTCCACATCCAAGTTCGAACGAGCATGTCCCTAAAATTAAGATTAGAATAGTTCGATTAAAAAATGCGTAGGTTAACCTGAGAGTAGGCATATGAGTCATGCACTCTCGATGGTACGAATGACGATAGGTCTACGAAACCAGTGCCAGTAATGGACTCCCAAGAATAGGAATTCGGACCCAAAATATCAGAACGCCCAGACCATGGATCGACCGTATTTGACGGATCGATCGAATCAAAACCCGAATCAGGCTCAGTCAATTCCCGAGAGTTTGAGCCATCTTCAGGACCGTAACCACCCGTCGAACAATTAGGACTAGGCCCGATAGTACCATAAGAGCCATTAATAGACTCCAAAAAATAATCACTAGGTGGACACCCAAGTTGGTGCAACCGTAATAGTTGTCGAACTTGAATTTCGAACAACTCCCCATGCGTAGATGGATCATTTTTCCACTTGTCCAAAATAAATTCAGTAAATATGGCTTTGCCATACTCACAATAAGGGAAAATCCCTTCTCGAACTATAGGGAGGACCGAATAAGGACTCCGTCCCTTTTCCAGAGGTGGAAATTTTGGGGAACCAGCTGGGAAAAAACAGTTAGCCCCCTTGTACTCATAGTACTCGCCCGAAAATAGAGCCCATGGTGTGCATTGTTCAACTTCGTCACAAACTCGATCGAAACCACGTGCAACACGAGAATCGTTCGATGGAACAGCCATAATGGAGCTAGATAAGCCTAACTTAGGATTAGAACCACCTCCACTAGATAAAGAACCGCGCCCACGCCCACGACCACGGCTATTAGAGCCAATAGAACTACCACGCCCACGACTAGAACTAGTGTGTACGGCCCCAGAATCAGACCCAGATCCAAGGAGACGACCGTGACCTCGTCCGGGCATAATTGTTCAAAATTTTTTACTCCCAAAGGGGATTTCAATCTAAAATAAAACAAAATTTTTATAGGAATAAACCCTAATTGTACAATAAAAATTCCTGAAATCTCTATAGATCCAAACAGTTTAAAAAATATAATATTTTATGTCGTACAAAGATCGTAATATTCGTGAATCTGATTCAAAAAATTGAACGATATGAAATGAGGAGTAAAATAGGCGCCAGAGTCCGTTAGAAAAAGAGCGCCCTGAGTGGTCAGCGCCCAACCCACGTAAAGATCGAACCATAATTCAAAAAACTCACCGGCGGAACAATAGGATGACTCATCTTCATCGGACGATGAATATACCGGGCTTGATATCGCTTCGAGCTTGTTCCACCATTGGAAATTCGGTTAATAGGACCTGAAACATAGTTCAACATAAATTATAAATAAAAAATAAGTTATTACACCTGTAGTACTATAAATGAGTAATCAAGCGGACATTCATAAAGATCGACTAATACTAGTGAATCATTATCTCAAAATTAGGATAGAACAAAATCGAGTTAATAAACTATTTGTACAATAAATTATGGTTCGTAACTTACGAGTACCCCAAGGGGTTAAAGCCGGAGGCTCCCAATTGATGTCAGTTGGAGCCAATTCAGTATCAACCCTGATACATGAACAGGGTCATCACCCAAATTGTACGATTTTGGAACTTCAAACCATTGGTAGTGGGGACATTGTAAATCTAAAATACAAAATTCTGTAATCATCGAACGAATTAAGCATTAAGAATAGTTCCAGCTAAGAATAAAAAAGTACGAACCGTTCAATGTCGGACGATGTTCAGGCTTTTGGTCGGTTGAAAAAACCACCTGCTGATTTCGATCTATTGTGAAATAGAATGCAACCCAACACAGCATGGGATCGACTGCCACTGGAATGGCAGGTCGTACGAGTGACAAATGCCGTATATACAGCAATTTATCGAACAAGGGTTCAAACCCACAGCTCAGCTGCATCCAGCTGAAAATAATAGTCAGAATAACCCATAACCGACCAATAACCAAACCCCGAAAGCCCAATTAAAAAATAGTCCGATAAGCATCAATTCGAAAACCCAAGTAAACTCACCAGAATTTACCAGTAGCGCCATTTAAACGCCATTGTACAACATAGAACAGTTTGTCCTTCCCCATAAAAAATTTTCGGCGCACAATACCCTTCCCATGGCTGTAACGCACGCTTCGTACCAAGTTTGGAGTGGTCAGCATGACAGTAAGGGTCACGAATCCCATAAGGAGTCATAATCAATGGTTCCATTGGAATATCGTGCAATTCTAAATTAAAAAAGAAATTTCTTTTTCTGATTTATCGTCCAAATATAAAAAATAAAAAACACTCACCAGGAATCATAGGATTAGGACCACGTTGTTCCAAAGCAGGGTCAGGTGATCCAGTTTCATCGGCCGACTCATCTTCATCTGAACTGGATGGAAGACGAACTTGATCAAGGTCGATCGATTCACCAGCAGATTCTCCCTCGGACACGGACGGTAATCGTACTCGGTCCATGTCAATCACGTCCACATAATCAGGCGACCGGGGACACGCCAATTGTTCAATTTGGTCCACTCTCTCTTCGACCAAAATAACAGACTCATCAGAGTCACTAATGACGATTGCATCGTCCTCAATCTCTATCACTTCCATCGTCCAATTCAATTTTTATTTCAAAAAATTGAAAATAGAAAAAAATTAAAAATAGTTTTAACTTTTCGTCCAAATCAAAAAAGTGGAAATAATTCGTCCGAATAATGAAATCTAGAGATGGACATAAGTCAAAAAATAAGGTAACCAATCACGTTCCGTGATTCATTAAGAATCAAATCGAACAATTTTTTTATCAATAAAAATATTTTTATAAAAACTTTAGGGCAAACCGAAACCCAAACCCATCGACCAATCAGAATCCGAGGTGACCTTATTGAAAAAAGTCACTTCAATCGCAGAAACGCGAAAGTTAATCGCACAAACTGGTGGGGACAACCGGATCAACCTATACAGGTTGACCGACGCAGCAGAAAAGCTGAACAATTCATTCAGCATAGGACAATTTTTTCCATTTGACTGGTCAGAAGACCAGCTCGAACTATATTATGCTCTCATGAAAATTCAAGAAACCCAAACCTGGTCAGGTTTGGATTTAAAAATAGTCTGTTTTATCGTACTAGGACCTTCACAACGTTTACAAGTGACCTGCGCATCGTTCAAAAAGAAACCAAGGCAATTAAACTTGGTTTTCAACCCATCTCCAAATTCTGGAGATATGGGAATCGCACCAGGACCAAGTACTCCGTACTTGATCCCAACGGACACATGGTCCGACAATTCACGTGACGGGTCATTTGAACCCTTGACACAAAAACTGAATCCTCGTACAAAGTTAACCCCAAAAATTTCTCCTTCCCATCGCGAATCTCCTATCGCACCATTTACCCTAAATTTAAGCACAATCAGTGCTTGCACTAATTGCTCGCCTACACAGAGCACACCTGAGAGCACTAAACGTGCTCAACGTAAATTGTCCAAAGGATCGCCCTACTCTGTTAGATCCAAGCCTCTTCATCGAAGCCCGATTACGAAAGCGCGTAAACGGCTCGTCGTTAGTCCAACTCCGAAACAGGTTCGACAACGAAATTCTAAAATTCTAGATGGCGAACCTGTTCCAAAACGTGCCAAGTTGGACAAATCAGTTCGGAAAAAAGTGAAAGCACGGCGTTCACTCCAAAACTTTTTGGCCAACTTATTTCAACAGTGAAATGTGCATAAAATTTTCGTTCGAAAATTTTTCTTTCAACCCCCCCCCACGTAACAAAATCTCTGGGAATTGAGCCAACATTAGATTACGCAGAAGCTGATCTTGCTGCTGGCACAACCCACGCACATATCACTGTAGAAATTAATTGTTCGAATATAATTCTCACTTGAGCCAAAGTAACATTAGAGAAAGTACCAAAGGTAGGATCAGAGTTTTACTCAAGGTCAACTGAGAATTAATCGAACCAATTAAGAGCACTTATCTCTGCTAATCGCACAATTGATTCGGCACAAAACTTCCTGATTATCATAACAGGTATACTTACTTTCGTACAAATCTTATATTCATATATTGTGTTAGGTTGAGCTCAAGTCAAGGTCACGTTATACAAATAACAATTGTCAACACATTGACAAAGGTTAGTCGTGTCAACTTAAGCTCATCGTCCAATCTTATCTTTAGACTCCAACTCGCACAAACCTCCTTATTATTGAACGATCTTCTGACCATTAACAGGTAACAGTGCACCACTTACCCTTCGTGTGTTTTAATACCCATTAAGGTCACATCGTTCAAATCTCTCCAATCAAATCTAACTTTGTGCAAAGTTCACAAAAGGTAAATCTTATCAACCAGCTCGGTTGGAGACTTACCGATTGTATTTAGATTTGTATTGGACAACTCATCCTTTACAACCCTCGGATCATCCCTTCTGATCCGGTAAGTTTCCCGTCCTACCGTTAGTTCAATTTAATGACAATAAATATAGATTTCTACTCTCAAATAAGAAGTTTTATTTGATCAAAAGCATTTGTACAAGCAGTTTTGATA
>SCLD01091264.1:0-12978 GCA_004367895.1 Oikopleura longicauda | reverse complement strand
ACTACTTCTGCGTGGCGATCATTTATAATCACGAAAAGTCTTTTTTCCAAAAAAAAGTGTGTGTACTGAAATATGGCCCACATAGATTCAACATAACACGCCTGAACTTCTCATCTCTATCACTGCTAAGCTCAACTTGTAAAGAACTGCAACACTCACAAACATTAAATCATAATAAAGGTGAATTACTAAAGTTTGGCCTCATTTATCTTACTCCGTTAATTTCGAATTGGTGAGATTAATTGTTTCTCGTTAAGCTGTTCTCGTATGCAGTTTTGATTGCTTCAAACAAAGATGGCGGTGACATTTGATGTGTGTAGGTAACATTTTACTATATTCAATAAATACTTGTTATGTGAATTGTGTACAGTTATCAACATGATCCATGATTCAGTAACGCGTCGAGCAGTAGTTACTTGGCACCGCGAACAGCTCGGGCCAGGTACGATAATCAGTTAAAGCCGGTCCCTCTTGCTCGACACAGGTGACGACGTCGGCTCCTTCATCATAAGTACACTTCTCGGTGTTGTTTGGTCCGCCTGAGCCGCCGACGATTAGAAAGGCCTCCTCGCGATCCGTCTCAAGATGAATCGCACTGTGCCAGTAGCGAGCAGCTACCATGCGGCCGACATCGTGCCATTCCCATGTTTGTACATTTAACCGCGCAACCACTTGGCCGACGACGTCACTCGGTTTGCCACCAAAAATGAAGAAACTGCCATGGGCAAAGACAATGCCACAACGCGAGAAGGCATCATCGGCATATGGGTAGTCGGCTGCGGCGAGCCACTCGGCGTTGGGCACATTGAAGCGTTCGACATTATTATGATCGCCACTTGAACTGGTACTGCCAACGGCGACAATGTCAGTGTCGGAAGCGGCAATGCGAATGTGTGAGTGACCGTAGATACTCTTCTGGGGCATGTCCTCGTAGGGGCCAAGCACATCGGTGGCAGTGTGACACGTTTGATGATCGGTCTCACGCTCGAAGCACAAGTAAAGTGTAGAGTCAACAGTTGCACATGCACCACCGCGGAATGTGAACGGCAATGATCCAATGCGTCGGAGGGCACAGTTGTCAATGACGCTGATTTGCCGATGATCGTTGTTATAGTCGCCAAAAATGTAGAACTTGCCCTGGAAATTGAGTGAGCACGAGCTGTACGCTTCGGTGTCCGGCTCCAGCTTGAACCAGAAATCGCGTGAACCAATTCGCCCGTCCAAATCCGTGATCATTGGCACGTTGTATGGTGTGCGTGTATTGAGGATTAGTACGGAGTCAACAGGCTCCTCCTCTGTGGGACCGCAGTCATAGTGAGGACAGGGGCATCCGTGTGGGCAGTGACTGTTGCACGGACATGCCAACAGGTCTTGATCATACAGCCGGTTACATTGTGACGTACACGTTGGGTCATTGCTACAGGTGGCTTGACACTCGGCAAAGGTATCGGTTGCTTCATCCACGCAGCTGTCTTTCGCTGGGTTTTGTTCGTCAATTTGGGTACACTGACAGTAGTCAGCGTCGGCACACGTGTCACAGCCGCCGGGGCACGCCTCTTGACACGGGCAACGTGCCACACAGTTCGGCACATCCGCGTCACAGGCGAGTTGACAAATGAGATCGTCATTGCCACAATCGGCACGGCATCGATTCATAACGGCGTAACAGCTGTCGGCGCATTTGAGCCCAAGTGTCAGGTCTAACGAGTCGCACTGGCCGGTGACCATGTCGCCAGTCGCTAACGCAAGTAACGTGTGTGGTGAAAGCTTCATTTTGAATTTTAACTCAACTCTCTTCAATAACTTCGATTATAAAGACATGAGCATAATGCCGTGTTCAGACTCTATCACGCGTCCGGCATGCCGCACGCCGCCATTTCAGCAATTGATACTTCAGATCATACATTTAACGACCTTGAGTTCAAAGCGACCTTGGGGAACAGTTTCGATACTTTAGTTGAGAACAGCACAAATGTGAGAACTACGAGACTTCAATCTGATATTGTCACGAGTAGACAACATGGCCGATTTCCGTGTGACTATTGATTATCGAAACCAAGACTATAAAATCGTGTTTCATTGGGGTTTATTGACATGAAGTAAATTGGAAGATGGCAGGATAAAAAAACTCACTCAAACATAGAATCAATATCAATCTTCTCCATGAAGCGTCGTTTCACATCTGTAAGGTTTTTCACAAATGTATGTTTACTATCGTAAATCAAATAGATTGACTAATGTCATTCTGTTGAACCTCTCCTTCACAAATGCGTTTCATCGTGTTAACGTCAAAAATTTGATCCTCGTAACGTTGCCCCGACATGCGTATGCAATCGTCAAACGAGTTCAACAGCATTAAATCTATAACTATTTTTACCACATGATACTTCTAATACAACTTACCTTCACTGTCACTTGCCAATGTGTTAAACGGACGACCGCGAATGGCAATGGCATGAGCAAATAAAATCATAAGAATCTTCATCGTCAACTGTCGTACTCATCTGAGAGACGCTCACAATACTTTTATACGACTTGGAGTCAATCCATATTGATGAAACACTTCTTGGGTACCACTTGGTCAACCAGTGGCCCTTTTAACCAGATTTAATAATTAAACTGCACACCGCGACAATAGAATGTCCAGGAAATGTTTTGCCAAATTCTTTTGTATTTAACTGTAAATGGAAAGGAAATGGCAGCGTATATGAATTTCCTGATTGTTTGCCAAGTTCATACATAGTCTCTCATTCACACGAAAAAGGTCACAATCAGTGTGTGATCCGTGTGCGCTGTCGACGTTGTCTTTCGTCGTGTTCATACATATGTCAGTAAGTGAAAATGGGCTCGAAATCGTCAAAATCGAAGACGCAAAAGCCAGAGGTGATTAGGGTGGAGTCGCACGATGCCAGTACGGAGATTGAGAGGCTGATGATTGCGAATCATGGATTGTCAAATTGAAGTGGATAACAAACCTCAAAGAGTTTACAACTTTAAAATTTAAAAAAAGTGTTTTTAACACAGGTTCTGTTCTCACTCTTCATCTGACAATCCATGCTCACTCGGATCGTCAAATACAAACCGAAATCGCTCTTGACACATCGCGACGCTACCGTTTCATCGAGATCCGGTGTTCAATCAACTTCCGCGCCAAATCGGCGCGGCGCAAGGCACCGGAACAGAAAACGGCATTTGTTGATACCGAAGTGAGCACTTTCATCGATAATTGGAATGTGAAGAAGCCGATCAGTCCAGTCCAAGCGCCGTTGGAACGACGCAAGAGCGCGTGCCAACATGAGCTGCTGCGACGGACAAAGGTTTTATTGCATACAGTAGCTGGTTACTTTCACTGTTCCATCTAGACCATTGGTGAACAAGCAGCTATCAGTTCGAGAAAATTAACCGACAAGTGTCAACAGACACAAACTACTCGTCTGATTTGTAAACTAAGTTGTGTATTAATAATGAACTCGAAAACAATGTGCTCTCAGTCTGAATGCATCTCACTGAACTTGAGTCTTGAAAACAAGTGACACATAAGTGTTGCTGTTTATATTAATGGGAAACATTTGCTTGCTTTAAAGAGTGTTTAAAAGTTAATGGCACATGGATTTTTTCGCGTGTCTCTTCAAACTTTCATCAATAGCCAGAAAACACAGACAAACTATCTGTCTGCGCCGTTGTTAGAGGCGGGAAAGAAATACACAGCAGAGTTTGACCGGGTTGCATAAATTATTTTTTTTTGATTTTTTATTTCTTATGTTAATGAGGCATACTGACGTTTTGTACACAGCCAGACAAAGGAGTTAATTGGGAAGATAAAAGTGCTGGTCAGAGTGGTGAGTGGTTAACAGTTAATAGCCCAGCTAGTTTTTAAACTTTCATCAACAGCCAGAAAATCGCCGCCGTCGCCAACGTGCACCAGCGTGTCCCCTCGTTGAGGCCGATCTCATAAGGTAGAACGGCGCCCGGCTTGTACAACTCGTAAGCGGCGGCTTTAAAAAAGTTTAAACCTATTTTTACCTATTTAGTATAACTCACCGCAAATAACCAAACCGCGGAATAACAACGAAGCCAGTTGCTTTTTCATCATGTAAATGTACTCAGGATGGTTCAGCAAGTCTTGAATCACCGATCCCATGCGATTGCAATGAGGGAAGTCTTTGTCCGGGATGGGCTTGCCCAAGAACTTGCACAGCGGCTCCCACCCATCGCCTAACTTGTAAATGAGCAGACGATCGGCTGGGCAGTGTGTTTTGACGTAGAGATTGTGTTTGCGGTATTGTGCACGTTTAATGTCCATGTTGATGCCATAATAGTTGCGTGCCTCCGGTCCCAACGCGAGTGGTCGATAGAAATCCATGTAAACGCCCATTGCCGCCGACGAGTGATTCATGATCTTACTATAGAGCCACGTGTAACACCGCCAGAACATCATCTCTTTGAATTCTTTGTGCTCAACGCCAATGTGCCGCTCGAGTGAGGCGGCCCACTTGTCCTCGTCGCGCTCGATCAGGATGACTTTGGCGTCGGGAAACTCCTCAGCCAACACATCCCAAAAGTTGTACGTCGGCAAGTCGGTGACGGCTGTGTAGCCCCACTTGCTATTGGCGCCTAATCAATTTGAGTCAGTTTCGATCAAGTGATCATAAACTAACCATAAAGTGTATGAAAGTGTTTTCGCACGTCACCTTCGGCATTCCAAATCTTCTCCCAAATATCGTAATGACTGAAATGATTAAAATTGGTACAGTCCAATAATTGACGTCCAAATTAAACCTGTAGACATTCTCATGTGCATCGCACACTTTATAGCCCAAAATGTCAAACGCCTCGTGCATCGTTTTCGTACCCGTTTTCGAGTAGCTCGCATTGATCACTTGAAGGCCTTTTTTCTCCATTTTTCGTCAATTCTGAAAAATGTCAAGAGCGTCAGAAAAAGAACTTGAGAAATAATGATCCGTTTGAAAGTTTCTTTCTCTGATTGTGTTACAAAATCTAGACAATAAACTTTACGAGTGTAACACGGTCGGTGGCCCCCCTTCCGGCGGCGCCTTGGTTTCTTTTAATTACGAAATCGATCATTTGGCTTTTCTGTCCGCGCTTCGCTACACACAACCTAGATATGGGGCAAAAAACTCATCAGACTTTGTGTCTCCTGGAAGCTGGGGGCTAGATACAACTTTGAAGTGACTCATCGACGAAAAATGAAGCGATACTGGATAATCGCCAAGCAAACGACGCCAGCCTACTTGAAAAATGTTACGCATGATTCAGCTTGAGTTAGTTTTTTTTATCACAACGCTAAACCACTTGGTCCGTTTTTTATTACGCTACAGGAAGACGCTAACAGTATGTCTCATTGAGTCAACGGCGTGAATCAAATCAGATTTTCCTTTTGGATGACAGTTTGACGAGAGAAAAGAATATAACATGCTCGCTGTAAAAGTTACCGTGGGCGTCGTGGCGTGTTATATCATTGTTCGAATGGGTACATTGTTCTGTTGCTTTTGTTTCTACAAAGATTTCAATATTTTCAGTCAAACGTCGCCGAACCATACCCATCTTCCCGTATCCGGCGCGTCGTGACCACAACTTCAAATTGATCAGTGAGGCGGCAATGAAACAGCAAGTGCCGCGTCTCTTCTGGACCGATGGTTTCATAGCCTACAATCTGCGTCGTGTGCTGATAATCAGTGACTATGACTTGATGATGCGATTGTTCAAGGATCCGCGTGTCAACACTCGGTTAAACTCGCCAAAGGGATACTTGTCACAGCGCTACGAGCGTACCGAGCGCGGCATTGATCAACTCTCCGATCAGCTCGGACTTCGTGAAGGCACCAACTTGGGCCTATCATCAGGTCGATATGATGATGCGCACAAACTGCTGCGAAAGGCATGGCATCATACGACGTTGAAAATGATGAGCCGATCCGAAATGGATGCAATGATCGACGCCGCTGGTCGACAAATCGTTGAGTATATTCACGAGAAACAGGAAACACATCAAGATGGGTTTGACCCGCGCGATATACTGATGAATGGCGCGTTGAACGTTATCACGTCGTTTTTAATCAGCGAAACGTACGCTTTCAACGATCCCGAGCAAGTCAAAATCTTCGACATGACGACGCAAATGCTCAGTGGGATACTTGACTTTGCCGTTCTTCTGGTTTGGCCGACACTGTTTCCCGATTGGATTATTCGTCGTGGGTGGCAAAAAAGGATCTTGATGTTCTTCAAACCGAAAGCCTATCGCATGTACGATTTGCTGTTTGATCAATGTTTTCCGTTTTGGATCAGCAAAATTCAACAACATCAAGCAACGCTCGATTGTAATGCGCCGCGTGACTATCTTGATTCAATGTTGATTGAGAGCCAGTCAAATGAAGAGATTGGCTTCCATTCAATTGTAATGACTACAATTGCAATTTATGCAGGTTTGCTCGCTCACTATGCTTATTTGAACTAGTCCGGTTTGTTAAAGCTGGCGGTGATACCACCTCACAAACACTTCGATGGTTTTTGGCTCTGATGGCCGAGAAGAGTGACATTCAAACTCAGTTTTATGACGATTTGCGCCAGTGTAAAGAGAAGATGGGTAAAATAGTGTCATCCGAATGTCACTATGCAAATGCCGTAATTGAAGAAGTATTTCGCTTTCGACACATTTCCGAGAGTATCATGCGAATAGTTGACAGTGATATGTACATAGAGGGTCAATTTGTCCCCGCTGGCACTCTTATCCAGGCCAATTTCGCCGCCGTCCACTTTAACCCAGGCTATTTTGACGATCCGGGCTCATTCAAACCGGAACGATTCATTGATGGCCGCTTCAAGAAGAGTCAATATGTTATTCCCTTTTCAATTGGCCTGCGTGAGTGCCCGGGCAAGCGAATTGCTCGACTTGAAGTGTTTGACTTTGCCAGTAAACTGATCGATGCATTTCATGTCACTAATAATCAAGATGGCATAACACCGGATGAACACTTTGGTCTATTCATGCCAAAAGATCTTAAACTTTGTTTCACTGCTCGAGTTCAGTAACGTCACGAACACCAAAAATGACTGTAATAAATTACTGACCAAGTGCGTCTCCATGCTCATCACCATGCGATACCCAATCGTCGCCAACCAGGTCAACGGCAACCTTGAAGGACTCGTTGGATGGGAGCTCCCACTCATCTCCATCAACGATCTTCGCAAGCTAATCAATTGTACCTCTAGAACTGAAATCTAACCTTTATACTGATGACAAGCAATGCCGAACAAATTCCAATGCCAATAAAAATCACCAGCATCGTGTGGGCAAACTGGCCAATCGTGATAAAACCCTTAGTTGGTTTCCTACTGACGAGCTCACGGCGACAATGGCAACACATGACCGGCTCTGGAGGCTCTACTCCAGCCAGCATTGTATAAGGTCGGTTTTTAAGTTCTACTGTGACCTGTCGTTTCAGAATACCTGACTGCATTTTGCCCGATAATTATCATGAAACAAAAGTCATTATATACAATCAAGCTGAATAATATATTTGATTGTACATGAATAAAATTTGACGTTGATCGTAAATTATTTAACAAGACCATTTACTTTCATTTAAACCCGTCTGACTGAAGAACTTACAAAATGATCAATCTTCAACTTTTATTTGCCAACTTTTAGAATTCACGATTCAACCATATCAGTAAATGCCGATCGAAGCTCGTTCAATATTTTTTGAAAGTCAGAGTTTGGTGTCGTTTTAGTTCCACTCGTCTGTGTATTCCAGAGACTCAAAGCGTCTCCAAAGTTTATCTCACTTCTGTGAAGTAGTGAAACTAGTAAAAGTTAAATTCCAAGTAAATTAAAAAAAAAACTTACAGGCGGCGACGCTTTGGAGAATATAAAACACGTTTATGTTCATTTTTGGATTCTCAAAAATTTCAACGTCTTTTTATACACCAGCGTAGACCATAGAGTATGGTTTAATACAATTGCGTGAGTGGGGGCAATTAATAACTCAAAAATGCATATAAAATTCAATCTGAAAGAGCACACTTGAAATGGGGTAGTATGCAGTATATCATATACAGTATATGATATACTGTATATGTTTATCAGGGTTGAACAGTTGGCAAGAATCAACTACTGTAACAAGCACTGAACCTTCTACTGTACCAGTTTCAAGTTATTCATTCATTATTCAGCTTGCGAAACTGAAAAAATTGCCACTACTTGAGTAATTCACCTTTATTGTTAAATATAATTTTAGAAGTTCTTTACAAGTTGAGTTTAGCAGTGACTTGAAGTTTAGCATGGTGTTATGTTGAATCTATGTGGGCCATATTTCAGTACACACACTTTTTTTTGGAAAAAAGACTTTTCGTGATTATAAATGATCGCCACGCAGAAGTAGTGAACAAAGACCAATTTGTTGTTTCAATCTATAATCTATTTAGTTATTGTGCTGTGTCATTTAACAAGTGCCGGCCATCTTGACGCCGCTCTCGTTTGAACAGCATGATTTGGCCGGATTGTAACTGGCGAACATGTAGGTGTTCCAATTGCAACACGCCGTCCCCGTTGATGCCGGTGGCGAGTTCTTCAAACATTTTGTACCATCGTAGTTGACGTAGTACGCGTCTGGCGTTGACCGAATAAGACCAACGATCAGTTGATAGTCACACTCGCAAATGGGGCGTGATTCGTCGGATGAGGCAGCTGTAAGTAAAATGTAACATTTTAAATGTTTGAATAAGCAACAAACTAATCAGTTAGTAAAACTCACCGCATGAATTCGAAACGACATCAAACGAAACGAGTAACTCTGCATCATTCCTTCATCCTTGTTCGTCACACATTGGATGCACTTCTTCCATTTGTAAAACATCTTGTCAACTGTGTCGACTTGACGGCCAAGTGTCTTTGAGAAGGGATCGAAATGACCGCGTCCAGCACAGCCATAGTCAATGGCATCCGAAACGGTGAACATGTTAGTTCCCGATGACGCCAACTTGACTGCTGCCATCTCGTGGATGTTGGTGATGGGTGGCTTTGGTGCTTCAGTAGTTGTGGTTGAAGCTTCGGTTGTTGTAGTTGTCGGTGCCTCAGTAGTAGTTGTCGTAGTTGGAGCTTCAGTCGTTGTCGTTGTTGGTGTTTCTGTAGTTGTGGTTGTAGGCGCCTCAGTTGTAGTAGTTGTTGGCGCTTCAGTGGTGGTGGTGGGAGCTTCCGTTGTGGTGGTGGTTGGTGCTTCTGTAGTAGTCGTTGTTGGTGCTTCCGTAGTTGTGGTTGTAGGCGCCTCAGTTGTAGTAGTTGTCGGTGCTTCAGTTGTAGTAGTTGTCGGGGCCTCAGTTGTAGTGGTGCTGGGAGCTTCAGTTGTGGTAGTTGTTGGTGCTTCGGTTGTAGTGGTGGTGGGAGCTTCAGTTGTGGTACTTGTTGGTGCTTCGGTTGTAGTGGTGGTTGGTGCCTCAGTAGTTGTTGTAGTCGGTGCTTCCGTAGTTGTCGTCGTCGTCGTCGTCGTCTGTGGCTGTCTGAAATTCGCATCACAATTGGCTTGCCATATGAAGCCACAGATTTGCAAGCCCGTGTGCCAGTATGTTCCCGGGCCACAGTTACGGACGATTGCATTGAACGCACCCGTCGGCTGTCCATTGAGACACTCGTAGTACTGAGTGCACACACCGGGAACGTGATTCTTGCCAGTTGCACGAAGGGCGCAATCAGGCTCCCACCCATCCGGATGTTGGAGACCATCCCATGAAACGATTGAAGCGGCATTACCGGCAGTTTGACGACGGAAACGTTCGTTTGGAGCTCCTGTGACCAGTGTCGTAGTTGAGAGGAAAGTGGCGGCTAACTTCATTTTTTTCTCGTTTTCTTGCTTGTTGCTGCTTGTTTCTAGTTGACCGTTGTTTACTGTTTGTGTTACTGTGTTGTTGTTCGTAATGATAACATTGACCGAGAACCCGGCTTATAAAGGCACGAAAACCACTGGGTCAATGGAACACCACCAACACCGCCAACACCGGCATCTTCGCGCCACCACAAACCACCAAGGCCACTTCTCCTCACTTCGATTTGATCAACAATTAATCAAAGACACTTTCAAATGTCAAGTCTTTGATTCACCACCCAAGGTCTTGTTGCTTGTTCCGGCTTGCTATTCCGCCGCATTGCGTCACTTGTTGAGTGTGATTGATGATTTTTTACTCCGACTGATGTCGATTAGATATATTAACTGTAAATGTAGTGCCATGCCGACATGAATTAATTATCCAACATGATGAACACACTCCTGTCATTGTAACATCGTTGAAGTACACCTACGAAAATGACTAAAATGCAATTAATCGAAACGAAAATCAGCTTGGATTCGGCTGACAAAGAGTGGCGTTATAAGGTCAGTGAATATGTTCAGTACCTTTTTTCGCTTTAACAACCCGATAATCATCAACTAAAAAAGAGCCTCCGCGTTATTACCACACTGATGATAATGGTGTGCGTAGTGTCGGGTGCTTTGGCCAGTGAGTATGGCGCATATTGTGCGCGGGAACGCGTCAAGAGTCAAGCTTCCATACTGAGCAAATTCATACTGACGCAGCTAGAGACACACAAAGAAACCCACAACGTGAGACGTATTTTTGCGACAAAGTACACGAATGGCACACAAAGCCATCACTCGCATGAGGACGAGGATCACTTTTAACTTGTTTTGACTTTAGCTTTTCCAGTGCGTAAATAAAATTTATGAATTTATATACTGAATTAATCCCCCCAGTCTTGATCAAACAATTTACCAGGAGACAAACTTGTGAGCAACTGTTTATTTCTTTAACACGATTTCAGAATAAAAATTAGCGGGATCATGAAAACCAGTGAAATGCCAACTACAATCGCCAATATCTGGCCATTGCGAGTCAATGTCCCTCTCTGGGCGCAAAAACAGTGTTGACGCAAGTCATAATAAGCATTTGACAATTCAACCACCGTTTCGTTGCCAGAACTAACCTTCGATGCCATTAACGGCTTGCCAATGTCAAAAGCGGTATATAGGCCCGATTTGAGGTTAAATTGGATAAGAAAACCCCAAGGCCATTTGTGTGATGAAGTGGGACATATTTCGAGCAATGGCCTCGGCCTACTGGCCAGTACTTTTTGAAAGTCGCACGCCGTGTCATTCTTGAGTCGACTCAGCCAAAAACGACAACTCGGCGTACATTGATTTGAACAGGGTCGCCCGTAACTAACATAATCGTCGCAACTTGTACTCAGGTTTGGATTGACGAACATATGAAACGGGACATCGTTCAAGCTTGGCAAGCGACCGCTTTTGGACAAAAATAGTTGTTTCGATAATATATAACAAAACGAACCCCTTATTGGTACAGTTTCCAATGCATTCACGTTCTCGCAGAGAGCCGAGAAATTCAAAAGTCACTTTAAAAATAAGAAATGGCTTCATTATTCTGTGGAACGAGATCTGAGTCTACTCATGAATTAATAGCAGGCTTTATATCACGCTCCTGAATCGCTCCGCTGAACAACTTCAAGCAAGTTTTCCTTGGCCTGGTTCTTCAAATCAAAGTAGCTTTTGGGTGCACGACGAGACAATCTCGTCAAGATTGGACCAGCCTCGGCACTCCGAGTAGAGTGTTGGAGCAGTAGACATGGTGACTGGAGTTTCGTTTTGATCTCATTCTTGTGCATGTGTCTCGATTAGGCTAATCTAAGCGATCATCAACTATGGAGAGATGGATTGGTGCGTACGTCATGAAATGAGACACATTTAGCGTCGAAACCGGCGAAAGCAAGGAAAGCCTTATGGCGAGTTTTATGGCGACATTCATATCGGGTTTATTTTTTAGCCAGTGCGGATCAGTGCATGTGAGAATCTCATGATGAGGTAGTAAGTCCGGCATATGTTTCAGATTACACCCAATATTGGACAACGGAGTGACGGCTGTTTACTGTATTTTCTCGACGGCTTACTTTACAGTGCAGTCACAATAGAACATTTTGATCAGACAAGCAGTCAGTTTGAAAAGCTTTGTTGCATAGTCCATGATAGTGTCATGTTGATTGACTCGTTTGACTGGCTCGTAATAGAGCTGAAGAAATAGATCCAGCTGTACAGGAGTTTCCAGCAACTACAAGTCATTGTCACATTCATTTTTTAATTATTCAAATATGACGCGAAGCTATTTAAATTATTATATCAAGAGTGTCTTGAAGAGTCAACTGACAAGCGTAAATTCTTCCACCATTTATTCCGTTATGTGTCTTTCTTTGAGTCTTGACCAGAATTTTCAATCGAAAATTGGATTCAATTGACGCACAAAACGCGCTGACGTGACACTTATCTACAGTTCAACCGCCATCAACTGTGGTGAGTGAACAAGTGAAAGGTTCTCCAGTGACCAATAACCGTATTATGTCAATGACTATTGAGGCTGTGGTGGACCATGTGCACCCAGTTAATATTTAAAGACTGTGTTACTTATTGTATAAAAGTCGGATTTTCTTTATCCAGCTTACCAATCGAATAAGAACATAATCATGAATACCACCATCTTCGCAGTGAGTTTCCTCCTCAGCTTTGTGTCGGCAAACAAACGATTCTGGGTAAGTTTTACATATACGCTGATCGCTCATAAATTTTTCGATAATAGGGATGGAGCAAGGAAACTGAGGCGAATGGCGCGGCTAAAGCGGCTCAAATATTTAACCAGCGGTTATCGACCAAATTTCAAAATCCATACTTGTTTTGATCTTCACATAACACCACATATAAACGTTTTATTATTAGTTTTCAAAGTTTTATTGACTTTTGACGTAATAGGAACATTGGTAGGCAGGTAAAATAGACTTATTGTACAAATAGAACATATCATCACGTTTGTTTTCACTCAGTTTGATGATTTTGAATTAGCTCATCACATTTACTGTCCCGCGATGAAATCGGCTGTTTTTGGCCCATGTCTAAAATAAAATGG
>SCLD01091253.1:0-12981 GCA_004367895.1 Oikopleura longicauda | reverse complement strand
ATTTTGTATCTAGAAATTTCTAGTACCGAGAAAATTTAGAATTTCCATATCTGAGTATCCTTAAAAATCAATTATCTCTAATCAGTAAAAAGTATTGAGTAATCAACGTTTGGTAACATTTGGTGAATCGAACAAAATTTTTGAACTGTTCGCTCTGTTCGTTGTTCGCACTGTTCGTACAGGTCGAACTGTTCGCACTGTTCGCACAGGTCGAAGTGTTCGCACTGTTCGCACAGGTCGAAGTGTTCGCACTGTTCGCACAGGTTGAACTGTTCGCACTGTTCGTTGTTCGCACAGTTCGAACTGTTCGCACTGTTCGTTGTTCGCACTGTTCGCACAGGTCGAACTGTTCGCACTGTTCGTTGTTCGCACTCTTCCCATGGTTCGAACTGTTCGCTGTTCGCACTGTTCGTTGTTTAACAAAAAAGTCGTGCTCGCTGTTCGGTGGACCCTGGTCATAGGCTGAAATCTAACTCGGACAACTCTTAGAATCATTTATAATAAATTGAAAATTCGCTGGCCTAGTTACCCATTAATAACTTACAAAATGGCTTCAAGGCAAATAACTAGCTCGTTGCAAAAATGGCCGGCAGTTATGTAAAACATACCAAAAATAACCCTTGAAGACAGTAAGAACTTGGTTGGTTTTGAATAAAAACATAAGCTGTTTGTCGTAGCTCGTTAACATTTATTGAGAGTTTTAGGAAGCTGAACTTTGAGCTCGTATTAAGAATATTGCACATAAAAATTGCATTGATAAATTTATATTTGTAATGCGTCTACTACTTCTGAGTATAGATTCATCTCGTGTTGGAACATTAGAGAGGAATCATGTTCTTCGTTGGTCTCGACACTTTCCCATTCACCGGTTCTGTCTGACCTTCGTGCTGCATCAAGAACACCCTGAAGATAAGATATCACCCTGAATTCTGTTGCTATACCCTTATATTAGATCTTTTGTTAACAGTTGCGCATTTTTTTTGAGTCGATGCGCGAACTTTTTTTTTTGTCAGTAAACTGACATGGCCAGAATAAGAGCGATATCAGTAGCATTAGAACTAAACAAATTACATGTATGTATTCTTTATAGTCTCAATACTTAATCTAACGATCGCATTACGTCACTTCCGGTCTAATTCCGGTTTTATCGAAAGTTTCAAATTTCACCAAATGATTCGCCGTGAAATTTTAGGGGGAATCTCTTGGAACGTTTTTTACCTATGACCCCATCTTGTGGGTGATATCTTCGATTTAGACCCTTTTGTCAGCGAACAAAGTAAAAAGCGCAACTGTTAAGTAAAGGCTTTATGAGTACATTACCTGAATATAAAGAACATCACCAAAGTTTGCAACAGGAGTAGAGTCTAGGGTAGCTTGATCCCAAGCCCGTGGATCATAACCACCATCCAGGAAAGCATTTTTAATACAATTGATGAAAACAGGTATCCCTCTCGTCATGAGCGGCATTTCACTGCTACAAATAAAACTATGACTTGTTTCAGTTTTTGCATTTCGCTTCTCAACCGTTGCCTGAATGCCTTGGTCGATTTTGATTGGTGGTTGATCTTCTTCTTCTTCTTTGCCTTCTGGGTTATCGGTAGACTTGATGATTTCCACAGAATTAATTGTTTCGACTTCAGTTTCATTAGCAGTTTCTTCATTTCCCGTTTCGGATTCTTCAGAATCTTCAGATTCATTAACAGATTCAGTTCGACCTTGAGCATTACCAGAAGAATCAAAAAATCGTATCAAGTCTTCTGGGATAGTTGTCACGTTCAGGTTGGAATCCAAGCGAAGTGTTCCCTTTGTACACGTGAATATCAGCTCAAACTAAAATGGGTAAATAGGGGTAGTTCATAGGACACAAAAACGCTATCACCTCAAAATATGAAGAAAAAGCAACATTAGCAGAGCAGTAAACGCCTGACGGGAAGGAAAGATGAAATGCTGAGAAGGAATCGCATGCTGAGTGATTTGATGAACGGACAGAAAATGAATGAATCCGATTAGCTTGTTCACCAAGTATATGAGATAGTATATCGGTTATATAAGCAGCCAATAAAGAAAGTGCACCACCACCCATTCGATTATCAAGTTTCCATTGTTCGCATTCATTCATCTGAGGTTTTGTTATTTGGTTGGTTTGATATAAGACCCACATAATATGGGGGCCACTTGGAGTGCAGCAATATCATATGATTTTGCATGTGTTCCACTCTGATGTGCGAAAGTTCTAGACCGAGTGTTGCACTTTAATGTGTGACCACCCTTTAAATTGGTAAAGTTTTACCGTGAAACTTACATTATCTTTGAGTTTTGCTTCAATTGTTAGGACTCTACCAGCTTTTCCTGATCGAACCATATTTTTTATCCTTTGAATCTGGTCCAGAAATCGTAATGGACTTGATGCTGCTGCCAATAAAGTGGGATAATAGCAAGAAGCTTGAATCATCTTTTTCGCGTCATTCAAATTCAATCCAGCTGGTAACGTACAAACAACATGTTTTCCGATTCGAAGAGCATTTGTTGCTATTTGAGAATGTGTTGGTGGCGGAGAATCAATTATCACTAAAAATAATAAATATTAACACAAATCCCAGTCCTAGGCTAGGACTCCTAGCCCTCAACAGATCAATCGATCTACGGAAACCATTAGTGGGTACTAAATATTTACCTAAGTCAACGTCAGCTCTGATAACAAGTTCTTTTATATCTGTAGTACAACATTCAATATTAAGTTCTCTTTTTATTCTTTCTGCTGATTTTCGTCCCGCTGCCCAAACTGCCCGGACTTGAAATCCTGCCCGGCGAAGTTCTTTCACTGAACCTGGTTTTCAAAAAAAAACGTTCCATAGTTAGACATTAATAAAACGTTTTTGATTGGTTGAAACAGTGAGAGTCTACTTGAAAACCAGCCTAAATATGAAGTATTCTCTCCGGAGAAAACACCAACACCAGGTAACGTCATAAAGTTATTTTTTTAGCATTTTGAGGAGACGAGAACAGCATCATGGTGGTCAACCTACACTTTGAAATGAATGCGATGACGTCATACAGAGATGATGACTCATTGTGGGCGGGTCACTATTTCTTCATCACTCCTTCTTTCACTAAACAATTTTTTTACAATTTCGGATGCATTTGTAAACATTAGAGATTATTACTTTTACGAAGACTGAGAAATAAAATGTGAGTAAATACTTAATATCGACTTATAAGTAAGAGATTCATCAAACTAAAACAGCGTGACTAAAGCGGGGTGCGTCTTCTCGATGGTCATTTGGTCCAAATTCCGCGTAGGGCTGTATAGAAACGACAACCATTATATTTTCTGAAATTTCAGCCCAATTACGGTATTACGGTATTTTATCTTATGCATTTTATATTTGAAAAATACTTTCAAATATTGTCAAGCTCGAAAATAAAAGATAAAGAAATTTAGAATCTGAGTATTCGAACTGAATTTTCAAGGTGATTCGTGTATATTTTGCGTGATAATTATATAAATGCAGAATCATCGAATTATTTACTGTGAGGTCATGTAAAAGGTCACTTGTATGTTTTAGGGTCACATGTGCTAAGCTCTTATGATCTCTAGCCGAATTATCATTTCTATGATATTGACCCTATTGATTGGAGAACCTATACTTAAATTCTAGAGATACACAAATTTTGTTTATCAGTTTTCTTACCTAAAGTAAGTTTTCATCGAGTGAGTTGTCGAAAAATCTAGGCAGGTAATTAATCGGGTAAATCATTTAGATGCATAATTTATGGACCATAAATCTCCATTCAGATCACGAATATGATATCTTCAAGATGTCGGATGGCAACGTCTGGGTTCACCTTTCATTCACTCAAAAAGCCTCTTGGTCTCCCGCGAACGAGGGCAAGAATTATCCAAGATTTTGTCAGAGCCAATGGTAAGAGGTCATTTCTGACCACAAATATATGTTTATCTGAACTTTAGCATCAACAACAGATAATAGTGAAATACGAAGAGCTGATATGGTTTGGGGTTATGAAGGGTCAGAAATTCCTGCCCAAGATTGGCCAAGTCACTTCCCATGCGGTTGTGGTAGCAGACAGTCACCAATTAACATTGATCTTTCAAGTGTTCAATATTCTGAAAATCTAGACCCGTTGAAACTTAATTACAGGTTAGTCCTTACCGATCTTTATGAATCCGTACAGTTCAGTGGGATTTAACATGTTCATAGCGTCAGAAACTTTCATGATAGTAGTTGAAATCTTAATCGGTAATAGCTCTTGAGAAGTCTAAATACGGTTGTATTAATACGGTAGTCTAGATACGATTGGTTCAAAATATATGATTTTAATGCATTCTGAGAAATGTCCTCCCGACTGAATGGTACCTATATACCATATAGTCTGCCAATCCAACAAACCTTTTAAAATTGGGTTTAACATAGTCTATTCAGTATTACACCCCACTATATAATCAATGATGGACATGGCATTCGTGTTCATTATCAACCAGGATAGGGTCTATATATGGTATTACCCTAATCTATACTTTTTATATTTGACCCATAGAAAGGATCAACAATATCCGGTGCTAATTTGAAGAATCCATATGAACTTGTTCAATTGCACTTTCATTGGGGATCGGGAAAAGGATTTGGATCCGAACATACTATTAACGGAAAAGCTGGAGAAGCAGAATTACACTTAGGCCTGGTTCACGGTTTTTGCAGTCCGAAAAAATATTGAGTAACCACTATAAAGTTCACTGGAATCATATCAAATATAACTCAGTGCAAGAGGCAATGGATGCTCCTGATGGACTTGCTGTATTAGGAATTATAATGGTCGAGAATACTAGAAGAGCTAATTTTAGGTAATGTCACTATTGTCAATATGAAACTTTGGCCACAAAAATTAGCAGGTATATTTCACGCTGATTTTGATATTCAGCACTCGCAAATTAATCAAGCACTTTCCCTACATCAGAAAAATCGGCGAAAAGTATCCATGTTCAGGTAAACGCTTTACAAGGCGGGAAATGTATACGTAACTGTATATTGTAGAAATTTTCGTTCTTACGTATGTATCTTTAAATTCAGGCACAATTTATTTGAATGAAATGATTCCAAATCTGAACAAGTTTTACACCTATGACGGAAGTCTGACCACTCCACCATTAAACGAAGCTGTAAAGTGGATTGTTCTTGGTAAACCACTATATGTTTCAAGCCAGGGTTTATCGAATGATCATTTGTGACAATATGTAACCGTTTATACATGTAAAACCCCTAACGGGAATTAATATCATAACTTGCTCACATAAAAGAGAAAAAGGAGGATGACTCTCCGAATATACAATATAGAAGGCGCCATTCAGATAATGATGATATTAATTCCAGTTAAGGGTGACACAAGAAATTAATGTTAGCTATTTTCACTTTTTCAGTACAAAACCCATAAAAAGTAACGAAATGGAAATTTTCCGAAGCCTTCAGCATATTCACGGGAATAACTTCATCAATAATTATCGTCCACTGCAGCCGAAAAATGGACGAACAGTTAATAACAACTTTGAATTTGAAGCTGAACCAATCCTCCGGTAGTTGACCGATGACACTGGTCCAGTACCAGTGCAGTACTAATGTAGTACCGATTAAATGATCTATAACCGTGACAACCTTTCTTCCTACAATTCGCTACTATCCTCATAAATCAAAAGCGAACGGTACGTGTTATTATGTACTCGAACGGTTCGCTCTTATTTTCCTTAGATATTGATAATAAAAACGAAATATATTTATGTTTTATATTTTTTGTTTTATTTCACAGTTCTTTAGTTTGACGAATTGTATCGTCCCACATTTCAACCATCTTTCGTTTTTTTGTTTTTCGCTTATTTTCATGATAATCGTCCCATTTCTCAATCGCTTTAACTGGGCTCTTCAAAAATGTCGGTGGATGGCCACTCGTCTGCGGTATACAATAATTGGCGAACCCTGACTTCAACGTTCTTTCCTGGTGTCTTTGGATTCCATTTCGGATGTCCCTTACATAGCATTGTTGTATTTTCAATTGTGAATGTAAAACAATTTGGTTCATCTCGTAACATAGAAGCAAAATCCCTGTTCAGGATCGTCCCACCGGTCAGGGATGACCATAGAAGAACCTTTGTTCTAGTTCCGTAATTCCGTGATCTTCACACTGAGAACAAAGACCTACGTTCCTTGGGAGTCCAGGTTACAAGTTCAACCGTACTGTACGGACCGTCCTTACACCCATTTTCAGCAGCAAAGGGTACGAAATTCGAAGAGTACGGAAGTTTGCATGAACGTCCCTGCAACCCAAATATGATCGAACGATCCTTAAATAAATTCCATCTGGTAGTAAGACAAGCATTTTGGTTTCCTCAATCGGCAAAAATGTTAGTTCAAAATTACAACAGTTCAGCATATTAAGTTGCCAGATATCGAATGTTTCAGCAAGTTCCTTTAGTAGGGCTCACCGGGTGACTAAAAGTCACTTACTATAACTTAGCCGTTAAAGCCTTAGGTTTTAATATACATGCAAAGAAATGAAAATATAACAGTCTATAGACTATGGACCATAGTATAATATTCTTATTAAATCAAGCTGGTTAGATGTCGTTTTCCCTGGCCTTTTCTGATAAACCTGGTGTAGTTGTCACATAAAGCCCTATTTAGGGATCATTTTTGAAAATTGAAGTCATTCTCCGAAATAAATAGTTCGGATCTTAGATTCATTGATCCCTAGCCTAATTGTTTTCCTTTCTTTGACTCCGACCAAGTGGTCACGTGATCTCTACCGTCCATTTTTGATGTGTCCATTCCCTTTTTCGGTCTTCTATCGTCCCACATCGGAAGATCTTCAATATCAATATCATCATCTTCTTCCCATTTCGATTCGAGCTCTCGTATATTAATTTCTTTTCGTTCCAATCTTCGGTCTGCCAGCGAAAAGAACACTCTTTGCGGGTTAAGTTAACCCAGTTAACTATGTCGAAGACACCATCCAGCGATCATTCATAGCTGTTGTAAAGTGAGGTGGGTCTTCCAGATAGTCTATAGGTATATAGACTATATACTGCCCCAACGGAATTCGGACCAAATGACTAACGGGAAGAACCTAACCCATAGCTAAGGAATAAATAAATTTTCATGTTTTTATAATTTTTTTTTATATTTGTTTCTGAGAAAATTGTCGGAACTTTTGCTGACGTCAGCATTCTGCCAGAGGTATGACGTGGCAATAATGATGACGTGGCAGGCAAAAGTTCTTTGACGACGACCAAAGTGGTTGTCTCTAGAGCATCGTGCTTCTGTAAATATATATTCGGTCATGGACAGTAATAATTCAGAAATAAAAAAAAAGTGAAAATGCCTAAACAGACAGGACCATCATATCAGCAATCGATTTCCGAAATCCTTCTCACCACTGGTGTGAAAGATAGAAAGGGAACATCTGCTCAAGGTAAAATATAAAATACTCCCCGCCTCATTGGGCTGATATACAGGATATCATAAATATATTTTAGCTATTATCAAAATGGTCGCAGCTCAACGTGGTGTTGATGTTGATAAGGCCCGTGGACCAGTTAAACTTGCATTGAAGAAAATGGTTGCCGGCAATCTAGTCAAACAACTCAAGGTTGGTTTTCCATTTTCATTTTTCTGATGAATTATTCCGTTGATCATTGGAAAACGTTTTTAAAAAAATTTTTAAGGGTGTTGGTGCCACAGGTTCATTCCGTTTGATCAAGGCTCCAGTTGATGCGAAGTCATACAGAACACCAGGTGCAACTAAAGCCCTTCCAAAAACTATGAAGACTGTGAAGAAGGTCTTGGAAGGCAAAAAGGTTACAAAAGTAACCAAGAAGAAGGCAGTAAAGAAGGCTGCACCAAAGCCATCTGCAGGTGCCAAGAAAGCAGCCGCCGCCTCCACCAAGGCACCAAAACCTACTGCTGCTAAAAAAGCCCCAGTCAAGAAATCAGCTGCCAAGAAAGCACCAGCCGCTAAGAAGGCACCGACAGCTGTCAAAGTTCCAGCCACCTCTGCAAAAAAAGCTAAAAAGTAATTTAAAACAACAATTACTCTTTACTGCCACTTTGTTCAATTTAAATTCAGCAATAAATAACACATTAACATATTGATTAATTTTTTATTGCAGATAATCGTAGAGCTAGTATACGATATAAATTTTATAAGCTAATTTTTATAAAGATATAATTTTGAAACCGTTTAGCCGCCGCATACTTGTATTTCACTACAGGCACAGTTTTTAATGATTAAATTTTTGACGATTGGCCCGTTTTCGTATTTTTCATCAATGAGAATCTCAGTTTTTAAGTCTAGAAATTCGATTGGAACACATTGTGTCTCGATATCCTAAATATAGATTGTAAATTATAATATCATGAAGTATCATAATTTATGATTCATAAGGTAACTAAAATTCGTTTACTTACAGGAACATTTTGATATAGTGGAACCTGGCTTGGTTTACAAAATCCAACACATTTTCCAATGTCAATCATATTCCCAGCTTTTGATCGTAGTGTACCTCGTAACATGTTCGGGATATTTCCAAGTTCCATTACTGCTGAAAATGATATCCAAAATGGTTCTCGTTGACACGGCATTTGGCACTTTCCATTTATATGAGTTCGTTTTACATGAGTTGAATGATCCACTTGGGTGATTTTATTGACCATATTCATGCTGAGTTTGTCGCCTTGGTAAGTTTTTGCAGTGAACTTGTTGATTCTCGATCGAAAAATGGCTATGGAACTTTTGATCAAGGCTAAAGATATTAAAATGAATAATTTCATTTTTTTTTCGCTTAGGTGCTTCTAATAAACTCAAACTGATAATGTCAAACGAGGCAGTTTTTCTTTTAAAGACGAAATTTTGTAATCCAAAAAATTGTTGGATTAAATAGTTTCAATTTTGGTTAAATAAATCCGGTATATGTAACATTCACGATGTGATATATCATAAAATTATAATGCTTGGTTCTTATGGCAATGCAAACAAATTTCTTTGCGAAATTCAATGTATTCATCCGAGTGCGTATATGTACTCACACATACTCACCTGATAATATATGACTTGACAAGTCTAATTACAAGTTTTAATTGAAATAACCGAATGACTATGAGGTAAAAAGTTTAACTCGCAAATATATTTGAAATATTACATCAAAATTGGTAAAATTGGTAAAATTTCATTATTTAGTAGAATACGGTAGCGGATGTATGGATAACCCTTATCGACAAATCACGGAAACAAATTCAAAAACTTGGGAATATCACACGCCGTGTTCGGATTGTTGGGAACTTCACCGAGCGTAAACGAGGGAGCCAATATTCAACATTTAAATTTTATATGGATTTAGTTTCCGTCAAAAGCATGGCGTCACTTAAGATGCAAAATTTTAATTGGATTTTGTTTCCGTGAAACACTCTCGGTCCTCGATAGACTATCGGCGATAGTCCAAAAATGTTGCCAATAAGGGTTAAATGAGAAACTGTTTAACAAATCATTTTAGATTTTAACACTCTTCCCGAAGTTCATCTGTCAATTATTTGCCACACTCATAACTAAAATAACAGAGTTCTATTCAGTATAGTCTATACAGTATGCATAGACATGTCACATAGACTATGTCGCGTAAAAACTGACGTTTGGTTATTCTCTTGGTGATTTTACCGCTGGTCATTTTTTTAAAGTATTTTTAAACTCAGAATTGGTCGGTCAATTGGCTATAGTCAGGGAACAAAAATTCATTAAGCAACCTTACCAAAATCAAAACTCTTTTAAAGTTCGCTGATGCATATCAGAAATCTGAAATTAATCCTCACGAAGCTGTTTTTCAAGCTTTTTTCCGTCCAGAACTACATAAAAATTATCATATGTCCAAATTTTTGATGCATTATTTATTTTCATCGTTTTTTGAAAGTGACAATCAATGGTTTGTCTGCAGATACTTTTAAATCTATCAAAGTGGATTTGATCGTCTTCGGAGTGTTTGCACAAGGAATAATCTCATAGGTTTTAATCATTTCAATCATAATCATTTTCATGGTGAGATATGCCCAACGGGTTCCAGGACATGCTCTCGGACCATAACCAAATGCGAACCAGTGGTCATCTTGAAGTGTATTTGATTCATTACCCTCCCGTCTTGTTGGGTCAAAGACTTAAAGTTTGGTTTTCATTATGTGAAATCATAAATTTCTGGTGATAGCTATGATTATTATTTATTTTTTTTTTAAACTGTATTTCAGAACATATAATGAATCCGGCCTTATTTTTCTATCTTTTTAACGGCAAGGACGGAGATCTGGAGTCAATGGAGAACTCACTTGATGAACAGTTCAAGGAAATGGACTGTTTTGTCAAGTTCAGCTGTGGGGACATCATCAAATCGAAGATCCCACCCTCCATCTCTATAGAGAATTGGATGTGTTCCTTGAAGGTGCTGACAGATTGCAGGTTGCCGTCAATTTCGAACGCTTTGCGACCCGGTGTCGCGACATTTTAAGGGAAGAACCCCGGAAAATTTGAACGAACCGGGAAGAGCGATTTTGGGGCTTTTACCATTTTCCGTGAATGGCAGCGGCTATGGAGCTGTGGATCACCCATTGCGATTCTCAAGGAACCAGTTGAAGAAGACTCCAAAATGGATCACCCGCCATCTGTTCATTCAAAATTCGGGTAAAACTTTTCATTTTTATCATTTTGTTCTAATTTTTTTTTTCAGTGTCAAGGTGTCAATTTTCGGCCACAACTTACGTAAGGTCTATGGTGAAACCGTTTGCAATCGCCGGACGGTTTCACTAACTGATTTTGGTAATCCTCCCACGCTCAAGAATTACCCAGAGTCAGTTCATGACCATCGGCTGACCTACCTTCTGCAAAGGCTAGCTGGCATGAGCATAAGGACATCGCCAGCCGACAGCCGCGCTGAATTCCCATTTGATATTGGTGGGACGTCAGAAGAGGACAGGAAGATTGATGTTCATATTAATCACGCCTGGAAGGCATTTTTGGAAGCCTTTTTCCTTTTGAACACTTTGCGGTCACAATCGCTAAACCCTGAAGCTCAAGAGTATAGCGTTGAATACTGTTTGTTCAAAAGTCAGAGATCTATCAGGGTCTATCTAAGCAAGACTAAATAAGATTTTATTGAATTCATGTTGGTCGATTTATACGATTTTTATATCATTTTAAAGCTCGCAATCAGACGAATCCAAACGTATAAGTTACTAATTGAAGTTTATTTTACGTAATGGTTCTAAAACGTAATCTAGTACAGCCAGAGTACTACATGTAACGATGTGATTTCGATTATACAACTGATTCACATACTTAGTCAGTACTGACTAAATATTGATATGACTCATATCATATGACTCATGAAAAAAGGTATCAAAACAAGACTCAAACTTAAAAAATACAAAACTAAACAATAAATAACTGATATAGGGGGTCAAATATTATATTGCTCCATCTGCAAAACTTCTATAATGGCGCCGAAATTTTCAGTGCGAACTTCCTTAAATTTTGAAAATTTGGTGCCAACGTTCTTGTGCCGAAGTTCGTCTGCCCCGCATAATGTCATGATCGCCGGAAAAAAAAATTTCGACTCTTTACCCCCGTAGGGACCCTCCGTAATCTGTATTTTGACATGCTGAAAATGGGAAAATTCATTGTTTTGTCTATTGTGAAGTCATAAGTTGTTGACAAAAGAGACAGTTTATGACGAGTCATTTTTACTATGACTACAAAAGAGTAAATTGACTTTCTGACTGTGATTATCCGAGCGATTCCGATTTTCGTCCAAGTTTGGATTTAAATGGTCAACGAAACAACTAATTTCATCATGAAAATCGAAGTAATTATTTCGGCAAAAAATAATTGGAAGCGGGCTTATATTGACCGATATATGTATTTTCCGAAAATTATATTTTGACCGATATAAGATTTATGTGGCTATATTTGTCCAAAAAAAATTTCATATAGCGAAAAATGAAAATTTGACATACATCGGTCAAATATTACTTTAAAAAACTTACATATATCGGTCAATATACATATTTTTATATACACCTATAATATGCTTACATATTCCGATGCAAATTTTATCAGTTTGGGCCATTTGAAACTGTTTGGCTCTAGCGGCAAAAACACAAACGGCCAAATTTGTCGAATTTCTCAATATAGACTCATCGCCACGAGGTGGTGCTAAAGAGTTGCTAACGAATTATGATTTTAGCCAATGAAGAGCTTCAGAGTGAGACCAGTTGTTTCAAATGGTCGTCGACCTGTTGTTTATGGTATGGAATACAGACCAAGAATTAAGATTGAAGAAGATCGAGAAAATCTAATTGATTATACAGTGGAACTTATTCAAGTCAGAGATCATCGGAGCCGTCATCGGAGCAGAACCGTCCGAACAGCGAACACCACTTTTTTTTCAAACCAACAAACAGTTCAATTTTTTAAATTCGACGAACACGGGAAACACTTATTCAGTGAAGCCTGGCCGTGGTATTAAACAGTCCAAATATAAAAATTATTTTTTTAAATCAGATGACCCTTAAATCATCAAGTAAAATGGCCCGCTTTTATTTTGCGACGTAACTTTCGGTGACTTCCGGTTCGAGCGGAAGTGGTCATTCTGAAGCTGGTCGTATTGTAGAGTAAAGGTTTTTCGCCTTTTAAGCACAATACAATTTGTAACTGTTAAAGTCCTGACCTCTGCTAAAAGCTCTGGAGGAAAATGACGAAACAAAACTTCATATTTTATTTGACGCCGCTGATTGGAGACGCCATATGTATGGCTATAGACTAAGGTTTGAAATCAATCAGTCAGAAGCATTAACCCTTATTGACAAATCCCGGAAACTATTTCCAAAAATCGGGTGAGCACACAGCGTTTTTTCTGGAAACTATTCCCAGTCCAATTTCATG
>SCLD01091242.1:0-12985 GCA_004367895.1 Oikopleura longicauda | reverse complement strand
GGTAAGTTCGACTTGCACACCGACGCCTCCGGCGGTGGTCTCGGGAGCTGTTTGGTCCAGTCTTTGAATGGTCAAGCCATGGAGACCCGTAATTTTGCCCTTCCTTTAGATTTAGCTGGGTGTCCTATTCATGCTAAGGAGGCCGCTATTTTGTTACTTGCCTTACTTAGTTATGGTGACCAATTAAATGATTCTCACGTCACCATCTGGTGTGATAATTGGGCCGTAGTTCAGAGTTGGTCTCACTCTGGGGGTCGTAATTTAGATATTAGTCGTCACCTCCGTTCACTTATTGAACATTGTGAGGATCATAGAATTAAGTTGCATCTTGAATGGATCTCTACTCATGATCAGCTCGCTGATGAGCCTTCTAGGACTTATTCTCTTGCTAACTGCCGTTTAAGACTGCCTTTAGCTGAAATTATCACCACTGAATTACGCGTCAACATGGACCTCTTTGCCGATCCTACTAATTATTTACCCGGATGTCAGTATTTCAGTCGGTACCCTTTCCCTGGCTCTTTTGGTGAGGACGCTCTAACCCTTCTTAATCGGCCCTCTACTGACCTCGAGGATTTCAAATATTATGCATTTCCTCCGAAAAAATTAGCCCGGCCCTTTTTGTCTCAAATTTATCCCTTTTTAGATTATATTTGTTATCTTCATCACCATAATTACTCTGAAGGAGACCTTGAGCCATTACTTATGACCTACAGTCATCATCGCATTCTGATTGGTTGCACTCATAATCCCTCCTGTTTAGCTCCTAGCGGGTGTAGGCGTACTGATAGTGGTGTCCCCTATTACCGCCTTCACAAGGTTGGTTTATCTTACCTTTATACTCGTGGTTTCACCGCTGAAGCTTTACTTCGATTATCTCAATCCATCGCGCGCGTTCAAGGTGAGTGGTTCGATCTAATTTTTTGGTTCGATCCTTGTTTTTATCTTCAATAACAATTCAGACCCCTGCCAACGATGTCGCCATCCGCCACTTGGTTCGGTCCAGATCGTCCAATCCGCATCCAGTAACGCTTCAGCTCCGCCTACGTTAACATTTCTGTAATTTTAACCTGAATCTTCTTCATTCGCCTGAAGGGCCTTCAGCTTTAGAGACTAAAATAAAATTTTTTGTGTATTTTAAGAGAAAAATAATTTTAACTTACCTTTTCCAAATTTAGAATGAGCTTCAATGACACCCAAATCAGCGTTGATCAAAGCGGTGATCTCAACCTGACCTTGTCTTCCAGTGTGTTAAGCGCCAAGCGTCACAAAGTTGAAGGCGTTACCGTTGCCCCTGGTTTAAGACCTTCAGCCAGTTCCATGGTAATTTTTGTTCTAATAATACTTGATAATTATTTTTTAAGGTTAATTCTGGAGATACCGACGCGTTGACCGCTATGATCGAGCACCGTGATTGTCTTGCCGTCATCCGCGATACCAATCTCACTGCTTACCGAGAAGCTCGCTCCATCATGGACGAGTTTAACAAGCGTGCACGCGAATGGGTTGAATTTAGCAACATGAAAGAACTTACTTCCGACGAACAAATTCTTTTTGACCAGGTGACCCACTTCGTTTTTAGATGTTTTCTAATCCTTCTTAAAAGGTTGCTGCTGAGGTTGCTCATCATAAGGTAACGTCCACTGGGTGCTCCACTCGTGATACTTCTGCTCAGATTGAGCTCCATAAAGCTTCTCTTGAAAAAGTTTTTACTACCAAATCTGAGAACTTTACTTCCGCTCAAGGCAAATACGTTACCTCATGCGACCACGTTAAACGTCATCAAGATCGGTTGGACGGCGCTTCACGCCGACTTGGTGGTAACGTCTTTAACCCTGACGGTAGTATCAACCATCTTAAAGATTTGGATAGTACCCAGTGGTTACGTTGTCCTGAAGACATCCTTCGCGATCTTCATCTGTACCTGGTCAACGACATGATGCGACTCAAACAGTTTCGAATCACCGGTTTGCTTCAAGAGCTCAACGACACTTTCGACCACCAAGTTGCTCGTGGACTTGACAAGGGCAATCCCTCCATTCGCATCAACCAGAGTGCTACTCGAAATGTGCACAATCTTCTCGTTCGTCAAGGTGATCGTGCTCTGTCCAAGGCTGAAATAATTCGTAAAGCGGTACGTATCTAAATTTATTTTAGAAAGTATTTATTAATTCTATTTTAAGGCTTGCCTCTCTATTTGTCCCGAGCAACGGGGTCACACTTTAGAGAGGTTCGAACGTAATATTGGCGGAACTGATGCCGACAAACAAGTCTTGAACTCGCCATGCACGGACAAGGGTGGCAAGGTTTTGTCTCGGGACGGCAGTAAAGCTGTCGTCCCGGACCGTTTCGGCCGTCCTAAACTCGACAAAAAACGTTTGTCCAATGGTAAGAACGGTGGTCGTGACGGTGCCTCTTCATCAAAGAAGAAGAAAGGAGAAAAGGCTGGGTCCAACGTAAGTTATTTAATTAAAGTATTTAAGTTAGATTCGTTTATATCTTCAAGACTTAATCTTTTATTTAGAAATCGGAGAAGACCTCGTCAAAAGATAAGTTCTTTTGCCGATTTCACGGCCAGAGGGTGACTCATAAAGCTGACAACTGTTTCCTCAACCGTGCAAGTGAAGCTTTCAAAGGGGATGACTTTCTTAAAAAATTTGAAGAAAAGGCTGGTCGTAAGGTCGACCAATAACTTAGCACTGCCATTGCGCCTTTTCTATATATTAAGTATATTCTATTGCATATTTACATCTGTTTTTACCTCAATATTCGTATTCAAATCTGTGCATATTTTATTTTTATACTGCGTAAATATTAATTTTAATTTATTCATGTTGTCTACTTTAAGAATGGCCTTTAGCTCACGAAAAGGTTCGAAAAATCCTTTGTTGACTCTTCCTAGTCCCACCAATGAATGGCGTCGAACCTCCGCTTTTTACTCTCGCGTCACTTGCCAACGTAATTTGGGAGTTTCTCGACCACCTGGTGGGTTTCCTATCAAAAAATCTGGGTTCAAGGCCCAGTGGGGGGCTGTTGGCATGGTCTGCTCTTCTTTCCTACGTCGAGATTACCTAGATATGGGCGATGTCCAGAATCTTTCCGACATGGGTGAGTCAGCCTTTAGCTACGAAAAAATTCATTTTTTAATTATAGAATATAAATTGCAGCAGCCACCATACAACACTCTTGCCATTGGAGACGTTTTTCAGGCTAGAATTAAAGGTTCTATGCCTTTCATTTGGCAATTTTGGCCAAAAAATCCAGTCTTGCTTTGTCCCGTTCCAAAACATCAGATAGATTCTTATCCTGTTGTACAAGAATGGGAAAAAATGTCAAATGGTCAAGACTTCGTCTTAAGGATGGATTATCTTCATTATATACCCTTGCCCGCTGGTCCTAATCCCTATTCTCCAGCCAATATGAGCAAGTTCAAGGCTGCTCTTAGTATTAATGAAGATATCGGATTATGTCGTGAAGTTCAAGTGTATCACTCCATTTGGGAGTTATATGACTTGAACCAACGCACCCGAATTTTGATGGGTTTCGGGTTTTTCCGAAACGATACTGTCTTGCCCGTTTATCGACCCCCCACCCAGACTTTAAGAGTCGAAGTTCAAGAAATGACTAGTCAAATGGCTCAATACTCACCAAAAATGCTTTCTGATCAAGCTCTTCGTGAAATTCAAGGAATTCAACATGCTCGTCTTCAACGCAAACAGATTCAAAGTTCGTATTTTGATCTTAGACTTTATCTAAATAATTTTATTTAAGAATTTGTTAAAGACAATCAACAAACTCAAGGTGGAGCCACGAAGAATTTTTCCGCTCCTTGTCCTTCTCAACAATTTTTGAAGGTACTTTAACTTATAATATTGATTTAATTTCATTTTTAGCCTATTGAGTCTGAGGATGCAGACTTGATATATGTTGGACCGCCCCTTGTGGCCGAAAATTCTGTAGGTTTCCTGCCTCACTATCCACCCTATTCACCTCGATCTGGTCCCGCCGCCAAACGCCCACGAAAAGACCCTTTTATGGGTGGTGACCTATCTTAGTTCAAGACTTACGAGACGACGAAATTTGCCAAAAAACCCAGAAAGAACCTATTTTATAACTGCCCCGCACTTAATACATTCCATTTATTATTTGGTTTTTAATAAGTCTCAGAAAGAAAATATTATATGTATATAGAAAAATAATTTTTGTACAGGTAGTTACAGTAAATGAGGTATATCAGGAGTCATTTAAATTATGTGAGCCTTGAGCTTCTTCCAAAAATGGTTGTTGTGAGATCTAGTTTCGTTACTCCAGGAAAGTGTGCTTTTCGAAGGGTTTCAATCCATTTTTCAACTACGTCTATTTTGTCATCCTCCTTTTCTATATCTTCTAGTGTTTTTAAACCATTCGTCCTTCTCACTTTGACCAACCATGACTCATGGTCCATGCAAGTTTCGTATTCGCATAATAATTTAGTCAATATGACTACATAATTGACTTTATCAATTCTTTGTTCATCATCTTTCCAGCCTTCTTTCTCCTCCGCCCAGTTTAACATGTCCGTGATCCAGGCGAGGTCCCTGTTACCGTTTGGATTGTCCAACTTCTGTCCCGTGCAATCAATTCCAGAGTCATTTGGGTCCCATTCATCGTCTGAGTCCTCCGCCCTGTCCGAGATTAGCATTTGAATGAATTGTGGCTCTAAGGCTTTACCTCTCGCATTTGGGTTCCCACTTACAATTTTCCATGAATTCGCTGAAATCTTGAATTAAGGTACCTTTAAGGGGTTACTTAGATAATCTTACCTGGTTTATCCACTTCTATTAATCCTAGAGGCATACATAGACCTTTATCCACCAGTCGATCTTCAATCACTTCAATTGGGGTCCATGTACTTACTGCCAGGCACGCAATCCACTTTCGCAAGTCATGTTCAAACATTTCCAGGTTTTGTTTCTGGAAATTTTTGGGATGACCTTTATTTTTATAATTCGATACACAATTTGACATTCTAAAATTATTAAATAAAATATAGTAATTTATATAATTGAGGTATAGATGTATTATTAAGCAGCATTAATATGAAGTATACAGGCAGTTAATAAGTATGTACTTAATACATTTTACAGCGATTTAGTTACAGAGGTAGACGCTTTTTCAAGCTTTCTTTTCAGATTCTCAAGAGTATCTCGTGTTGTGATCGCCTTCTCTTGAGTTGTCACCTTCAGTGCACTTGAAGTCTGTTGCGGTTGTGGATCGTTTAAGGTGGTGTCTGATATTTGCATCTCAACCATTGATTTTGGTGCATATTTCTCCCACGATGATAATGTGACCCTTTCTAGATTCCCCAGATCTTTAATCGCCATTTGTTCCAAATGATTCATCAAACCATCTACTTTCGTTGGGAGACCCTCTTTTAATAACCGTACCACTTTGTCTGCTGTTACAGGGTATGTAAGCGTTTTGATTGATATGATTAAGCTATTCAGGTCTTCAACCCTCGTCACTGGAGCACTTCTTTCCCAAATTCTTAGGTCTTCAACCAATCTTCCCAGCCCATCTTCTGATGAGCTTAACTCGCTGAAGAATTTCACCAAGAGATTAGAGGTTACAATAACATCCATCAGCCTAGCTTCACTTTCATGCAGTCCGATGTTTACAGTCATTATATTCCGAATTTGATCACACACCTGGCTCACCGTCGATGATAATACCCTCATTCTTTCTTGAATTTCAGATCCCAGAGAGAGTTTAAGACTCTTCTTGGCCTCCACCATATTATATGTAGATGGTAAATCCTCTTCTCGTAGCATTCCATCTTGACACAATCTTTTGAAGCGATCTACATTTGCTTCCAGAGCCCTTGAGACTTCTTTTGTTAAGTCCTCCCTTATTATGTCTAAGATGGCGCCCTTAAAGCGATTCGTCATATGGTTCATTCCCAATTGAAAACCAGCCATTTCTTCCTTAACTACATTCTTTACTCGTACCACAAATTCTGGCGTTTCCCACAAAGACTTAATCTTCATCACGGCCCATTGATTTAGTTCTGAATTTGCCAAATTCAACTTCATCGAGTCTTTAACTAGTTCAAGATTAGCCGCCAGTCCATCAATTCTTGCTTCCAGTTCAACCGCTTCCAGTTTTTTAATCTTTCCAGGATTTTCCAGCCTACTCATCGTCGTCTTCAGACTGTTTACTGTCAGCATGTCGAATCTTCGATTTTCGGACAGTGATGATACATCATTTTGCATTGATCCCACCATCACTGACGTATGATCCAATTTGTGTTTCAACGAGTTTGTCAGCCTTTCAATTTTCTCCAATTTCAATTCCAACTCTTCTTCCTTCATAGTTTTCCCCACAAACAGGTTTTTCAGTTTCCCCAAATTCGAACTTAATTCTTTGATTGCATCCGAACCACACGTGCTTTCCGGCGTCATTGTCTCATACATATTAGACTCGTGACTTGAATTTCCAATTGAAGATATTTCTTTCACACCTGCGATCGAACTTGTACTTGAATCTTGAATCGTGATTGGGAATTCCAAAGTGGTTCCTTCTCCCGTTGTAAGTGTATCTTGGGTTGATAATTGTCCTTCAGACCCCCGAATCGACGAAATTTCTTTCTCTGGTTGGTTATTGGTTGGTGATGAATTTCGTCCTTCTTTTGATGATAGTTTTTCAAAATCAATCGTGTGTACCGGTAATGAACTTGATTCCAGATTTTGAATAGTAGATTCAAGATCTGATATTCTGGATGAGAAAATTGATTGGATATTCTTCATATAATTTCGTAATCCCAATAAATTTTGCTGCACAGAAGCATATTGATGATAATGATTTGGTGATTCGGTTTCATTCATCAAAAAGTCAATTTCTCCCAACCGAGGACCCATAGTTTCTTCCAATTCAGAATTCTTCATTGATGTTACTGTAAGTAAAGCTTTCATTTTCCTCAAAATGTTCCATAATTCTGGAGAAATTTGAGACTTAATCTCATCCAAATCATTTCCGATTCTTTGTGGATCTGAAATACAGGCCCATTCGTCCAACGATAATAGATCATCTTCAATCGTAGTTGATGGTCTTCTAGGTGAAGATGCTTCACTTGATCGAACTGTCATTATTTCTTGAACTCTGGTGATTGGCAAATCTGTAGAATCAAATAAATTTCTTGATGGATCTAAGTTTGACTCCGTTCTTGAAACTGTTCCATCAGTATCTAAATTTAAGATTTACGCATTTCCTTTTACCAGTTCCCACTCTTACCGTTACAGTCGATCATAGACGAGGCTTCTTTCATCATTTCCATGTTAATTGGTTCTAAATAATGTTTTATTTACTGTTTTACCACTAAGAATTCTTTAATTACTTACTAGTTTGGGTGGAGACTTCATCTCTTATAAGTGTATTTGTAATCGTCCCCATGTCGATTTGTAGTTCACTTGATGAAGATTCACCTTCGCCCTCCGATCTAATCGGAATCCACGAGTGTCCATTTCTAGACTGTTCAAATACACTTGTGTCTAGACCCATTGGTAAAGCCACCGACAACAGTTTGTCGAGTAAGATTTTCTTCTTCCTCATATCACCTATAGTCGTGTTTAGACTGGCTTCTAACAATCTAATATGATTCTTCTCTGTCTTAAACAGTGCGTGACTTGTACCCATCAAGAAACCCATCGTTTTAGCTGCCGCAAAAATTCTTCCCAGAAATCGTTGAATTTCGTGTTCTGGTACTTCCTGGACCCTGATTTGGTTAAAGACCTCCTCCAGAGATTTTAACTTTCCCTCCAAGTCCAGATTTTTTGGGCCATTCACCTTTAGTGCTTCATTTCGTTCCTGTGAAGTCAGGCCACCCTCTTTGACATTCTTTTTTCGAGCGAATTTAGCCAGATGTCTTGGTGAAGTTTTCTTTGCCTTTTTCGACTTTTTGGCCGGCGTTGCCTTCTCAACCGTTGAATCCGAAGAAAATTCATCAGACGATGAGCTTGATGATGACGAAGTTGATTCGGTATCACTTCCCTCATCTGAGATCTAAAATCATCTTTATATCCTCTATTTCGAATAATACTTGATATTATTATATGAGCTGTTAAGTAAATACAAATAAAATCTACAAATATTAGTCCTACTGAATCCATTGTTCAGGAAATATTTCTATTTCCCTTCAAAATTAATGTAAAATTTCCCAATTTAACCCTGAAGAACAGTGTTTCTCCCTGGAGAAATGGTTCTTCCCTAAAATTAGAAAAAATAGTAAAAAATTTAAGATTCAGTTAAAGACTCATATTTGCTTCTTATAATGGTATTTAAAACTTACCACAATCTCAGTTTTTGCCTTCAGCATTTGTCTTCTTTTCATTTTGGCTTCCTTGACAATTTTCCCTGCTTCAAAGGCTTCCGACAATGTCTTTTGACCCTCTTTTTTCTTTGGGTTGATCTTCAATCCATTCTTGGACATTTTCTTTGCAGGTGATCTTGCCACTTCAGAGAATGTACGCTAAAACACATAATTATTCATTTCATTTTGCATGAAATTGCTCTTAATATGTCAAGCATATAATCCGTAAGACCGTGACGTCACGGTACCTTATTTGGAGTTTTTTCCACCTCAATGGTTTTTTCCGGTGTCTTGATTCCTTGCGCTCTCTGCCCTCTGGTGATGATCGTGGGCTTCGGTAACGTTTGCTTATAAGCCATTTTTCGTGTAATTCTTGGCATTCTAAAAAGAGAATATTTGAAAAAATTATATCAATTTTAAGAATTTTTAAAATATCTTTTCTTAATTACTCTAAATTATTATTTATGAAATCTGACTTAATCAACATTTTATTATGAGGACCATTTGAGAATCCTTTTTTAGAACTTAATTTCTCTCCATAGTTCAAGACTTTCAATTTTCCTATTTCATTTACTATTACTATCAGAGTCAAGGTCACTTCTCATTCCCCGAATTTTTCGAGTAATTGACTTACCATCATTATTCATATTCTGAGTTATTTTCCCTTTATATTACTCATTACTATTTTATATAGAGAACTTACTCCTTTAGAGAATTTATAATTTAAGCTGAATAATTCAGATCGTGATTTATGTCTCTCGAGGATCCTGAAGATGCCACCTGGCGAAATTTAACTATAGACGATATTACCGAAATCAATCGTTATGCTCGACAACTTGTATTGTCTCACGACCATGGGCGTTTCTATCCGGTTCAAGGCCGTTGGTTCGATTTTATTGGTCCCGGTATCTCTGATGGACGGTAAGCTTTCCAGAAACTTAATTTCTTAACATATCATTCTAAAAAAAATTCTTTTAAAGTCATCAAAAGCTTCCTACCCCGCCCGAGCCTCAACATACATCCCAAACATCTCTCAGCGGTTGCACCGGACTTGGTGTAAACACCCAACAAGATTTCGGGTTAGTTTCCAAGTCCGTGGGCAAAGAATGTGGCCTCTATAAATCACGTCAAGCGGGTCAAGCCCCTGATATTTATGTGGGTCATAAATTAATCCGAGATAATTTGCATCAATGTAAGTTAACAACCTTTAGTTTAAAACTATTAAATTATGATATTTTCCTAAATTCTTAATTAATTTTAAGTGACTACCAATGAACCCATCTTTCGACTCAAGGTCAACGAAAAGCATTGTTATTTGGATACTCATGACTGGACCAATCAACCCGATCTCAACCAATTTCGAGTAGGTGCCGTGACTTATCAACGAGATTATCCCCATAATGATGGTCAAGCCGTTCAATATGTGAGTTTAAACCTTTAGTTGAGTTTCAAAATATTAAATTCTTATCTAAATCCCCTTTAAGGTTGCCACTATTCCCAGATGGTTATTATCTTGTTTACATCCACCTGGCGAGATCTATCTGTCCGAGCCCTATAACTGGAAGGAGCCGACAGAGTGGCGGTGGGCCTATGGAAATTGTAGTAGCACCACCAAAGTTTTAGCTAGTCAGTATATGGGGGCTCCTATTTCTAACGGTTCAACCTCCGATATTCTAGCTTTAAGAGCAATTCGGAGGGGTCCTTTAGGCTCCTCTGTAACGACTGCCATCAATTTCAGACCCATTCGCCCAACCCGTCTCCTTTCCTAATACAACAGGGCTGTGGATTATGTATCGGAAAGCTTAACTTCGTCGATGGCACTCTACTCGTAAGTATAAAAAAGTCAGTTTAGTATTATTGATAATCAAATATTATTTAGGGGCCATTTCATGCTCTTGGATTATTTTTGTCTCGTTTGTCATTTACTATGCCGGTTGAAGACCGTTACCAATACCGACTTCCCCAAGTTGCTAATGTATTGCATTTTCTGCCCCCCCGATTTTGGCATCAGAAATACAAAATTCTCAATTGTAGCATAATGAAGTTGCGCGCAGTTCGAATTTTAGGTAAGAAACTTAATTTCCCTTATTCTATAAATTAACCTTGATTATAGGCATTAACAAAATCAAAAATATTGGCTCACCTCGATTATTCAATCGCTTGTTATTGGACTTCTCAAGTACTCAAAGTAAAGCTTTGGTCGACTTCATTCGTGTAAGAAAAATTTTTCTTTTATCTAGAATTTTTTAAACCCTTAAGATTATGTATTGTTTTTAAGTTCAATAACATTGTTTTTTAGGAGAAATTCGAGGAAATTTTCCCCAAAAAATCCTTGTCTACCTACTTTACATTATGCGAAATTGGATGGGCCGCTCCTAAATCTTTAGGGGTGGCAACACCCCTTATCCATAATTGCGATCCCCTTGATGGTCAAGCCGCTTATGCCCCCCTGAAACTTCATTCCAATTGGACTGTCACTATCGGTATGGAGTTTAAGACTGGAGAAATGACTTTCCGTGAATTTGTCAAGTTTTTTGGTAAGTCACTAATGTTCTTAAAACTAACTAGGTTGTTCTTCTCAAAGAAAACTTCTAATTTAACTATTTCAGGCGTTTTAGCAACTGCTTGTTTGAAATTACAACCAAAAGTTGATGCCACCACTGAAAATCAGCACACTGCCGAAGTTGGAAGTTACATTTACAACAATTTCGCTCTCTTGGAGATCCTTAATTTCTGCAAGAAGTTCGATAAAACTGTTTAAGACATCTTTCTACATCACTGCCATATTTATTAAAAAGATAAGTTTTTCCATTATCTAAAATTTTATCCTTCAGATTGTTAAAGATATGAAACTTACCAAATTTATCACAAAAGGTCTCAATTTGATGTCTGACAAATCTTCGAAAAACCACGCCTCTATTGCTCCTGCACCAATATATAACCCTGCCCAGATCAAGTCTAAGTCCAGCAAAAGTGATGTTATCATTGGTGCCTTAGGGGTGGCTGCTGCTTCCATTCCAATCCTAAATGCTGCAACATCCTTATTATCAAGTGGTGAAGCCCCTGATGAGAATTCTACTGCTGTTCAAGTAGCTGTAACCCACACCGATACTGTAAGTCGTCCTCTCCGTAGCATAATGGTTCAAGATGTCACTGAAATGATCACCAGTGAAGTCTTTAACCCCTTTGGTTTCATTTTTGGTGCCATCATCATTCTCGCCGATGCTATTTGGATAACTGCCGAAATCTCGGAATTTGATGATAATAATCGAAAACGTCGAGATATCGAAGAGATCTCTGGTAACTATTTCCCTAAAACATCTGCCTTGACCGTAAGTATAATTCTAATTTATCAGTTTATTAATCAGAAAAATTATCCCTTTCGGATCTTAAATTATACTTTCTTTTAAGGCCATTGATCAGATAAAGTCTACTGGTTGGTTCGGAGAATCCGCTGCTCAAATTGATTTCAAATTGTAAGTGTTTCTGCCTTTAGCATTTTAACCAGATTTGGTTATCTAATAATTTTACTCATTAGAATTGGTTTATTTTTGGCCTCATTCATCCTGCTTCTGGTTGGATTCTATTTCTTATGTCGAGGTCTTTATTCTATTTTCTGCCGTCATAGAGGTCAAGCCCCTGCTACACATAACTATGCATCTGGTCAAGCCTAATTCATCTGTATATCTGTTCATCTACCTCAATCTAGATTAAGTCTCATCAATTATTATGAATATTTTCAAATTTAGAACGTATTACAATTGTTTTCGGTTTATAAAATTGAGATAACATTGCTACAACAAAATCAGGTACTAAATTTTAACCTTATTTTGGACTCAATAATCCTTTTTAACCTTCAGTTATGCCCGATCAAAGTCATTTTCGCCGTGAACCCAGTCGTTTCCCCAATCTTTTGGAGCAAGGATTAAGTTCTTCTTCAAAACTTCCAAAAACGTCACTTCCGGCTGAAAAGACCACATCTTCTAAACTTCCAGAAGAAGAGTATACTTCCCCATTTGGTATTATTCGTGATATTCGAAACGATCCCACTTACCAACGCGAAAAGGCTGAAAAAGATCGTCTTAAACGTGAAAAGGCTGACAAGGATCGACTTCAACAAGAAAGAATTTCTAGCTCAAGGCGTCTTCAAACACCCAACGATTTCCTAACTTCAATTCCCGAGCAACCTTCAACCCCTTCTTCCCAAACAGATAAGCCAAATCGACCATCCACCTCTTCAAATAAGGAAAATAAATTTCATAATTCAAATAGATCTTGGTCAAATCGAACTTATCTCTCTGATCGACATCTCCGTAATAATGATTTCCGTGAGTTTAAGACTTCATCTTCTCCTGATTCTTCAAAGCCATCGTCTTCTGCTACAAAACCAAACATTCCGTTTACAAAGGCACGTGGCTATGCTCCTCGACGTCAAAGTACTTTTCTGAATAATCGACGTAAGAAATTTGTAAATATATCATTTTTCAAAAGTTAACCTACAATTTTAAGGTCCTGCTCATTCTCGAGTGCCTGTATCTCAAATTCGAGTTGGTGTTCAACCCGAACCTCAATTTCATGTATTACAGGTTGATCCTTCTACTGATGCTGCCTCTGAAGGTATTTTAGTTTAAAATTTTCTTC
>SCLD01091231.1:0-12993 GCA_004367895.1 Oikopleura longicauda | reverse complement strand
CCGTTTCAGAATTTCCCGGACCGTTTCCAGTTTTTTTATATCAAAAGGTCAAATTGGGTTAATTGAGGGTCAAAGTTTTTCTTGGATTTTATGAATCGGGAAATCGCATTTGTTCTTGCATCCGTTCTTGATTTTTGAAAAAAGCTTTATAAGGCCATCATTGCCATATTATGCGGCATACATCATGTCAAAATCAGACTCGAGCTCAGAGTCGAGCCGTGATAATCTCAGCCGTATGACATCAGATAATTTTAAGTACCAATTCGGAATCAGCGAACCCAAATCCATGTCGTTATGGATTCAAATATCATTTTCACGAGATGGGGTCCGCTTTGCAGACACACTACCTCCACCCATCTTGTGAAGCTAACCCTAAACATACACTGTATGGTCTTGAGCGCAGACGGCCGGATGTTTTTTTCTCTTGAAATGCTTACCCATTTTCCAGCTGCATTTTTAATCCATTTCAACATTTCAAATTGCGGAGGATAGTCGAATGCGTAGGCTACAAACATTAACCTCAATTCTATTCTAGAAAGGGACAGAGAAAAAGTAATTTGATTTATTTAGATTATCTGTCACTTTATTTACTTAACATTAGCAATGTGAAGGTCAATAATAAGTTAAGTATAGCAGTACGGCTTGAAGAATTCGCTGGCAGCTTCGCAATAGCTTCGTAAGATAAAAACTGAACCAATCATTATTCGGAACTCCAGTTAAGCTTAATTGTTAATAGTATGAATTTCATACCTGATATTCAATAGTAAACCCCATTCTTGTGTCATTAAAATCAGTTTGAAATCGAATCTGAACTTGATTTGTTCTCGATTTTATGAACTTTTCGGGCTTCTTTGATCCACAAAAAAGCCTGGCAGGATGACCAATTTCTAAAAAAATCTCTACAACAGTCACGTTACAAGCCAGTCCTACGCAGCCAAGGACCCCTTATCTGCAAATATTGGATCCCGTTAAATTGTGTAGATTTACCTTCAATAGTAAGCAGATCATAACACAATATATTATTGCCTTTAATTTCTGCTTCAATTTCAAAATCACAAATAAAACGAATCGCAATCAACTTATAATGGGAATAAAGGGAATTAATATCAGGACTTGCTCACATAAGAGAGAAAGAGGAGGACAACTCTCCGAATATACAATATAGAGGACGCCATTCAGCTAAGCCTGATATTAATTAACTTTATTGTATTTATATGATTGTAAGTACAAATTGAATTTGACTAAATGGCGTTCTAGCCAAATACAGACCAATCCCCATCTTCAAACGTAACCTCCTCTGTGTTCAAAGCCAATTTTCATTTCCCTCGGATTCTGCCTTTGGTAAAATCTCGATCAACGATCATAAATACGCGAAAATGTGGTTTGAACAGTGAGGAGGTTAGGTTTTAAGATGGGATTGACCTGTATGAGTCATACAGTACACTGTTAACACTAGTATAAAAAAATTATTAATTTAGCTGAGTCAACAGCAGACCGCAATTGAAGAATTGATTTGAAAATTAAAAAACATGTAGAGTAAATTAATAAAATGATCTTAAAATGGAAAAGATTTAATTGATTTTAGTTTTTACAAATTATGAAGAGATCTGAATAATTTTTTACCTGATCGTTGAGATAAAATCCGTTTTTGTTTTTTATTGGTGTTAAAACTCCTTCTGAATTTGTTATAACAGTACTGCATTTGGTTGCTTCATTTTCGCACGGGTCATAATTCACTTTCAAGTCATTTATCCAATTAATGTAACTGCTAACGGCTGTATACGCCCCTAAATTTCAGTTCAGCCAGAGTTCTTAAAAGAAGACCCAGCGGAGCAATTACCTGGGTATTTCTTATCATTGCAACCAACACCAAAAGACGTTATACCATACATGTAGTTGAGGCCATCTTTTGAGCATGTTATTGGACCGCCACTATCTCCCTGGCAGGTATCCACTCCATATGTATGATTTTGAGCGCAGAAAAGAGATTCGTTTGCATACCGATCAGCACTGCCATAAATCTGAGATAAGCAAATTAATAGTTGAAGGACGATTAGGCATTAATTATGCCGTATTAGGAAGAGGCTTATTCTATATGATCCGAAAATAAAGCACGGTCACTTTGCTTTCGTAACCATCAATGTGGTCATTTGGTTTTGATGAATTGACTATGCTAGCGTGCAATATGAAATCCATCTACCATTTACATGATAACCAACATTTCTAACCCGCATGATAATTTCTGTTGGATTTGTGGAACCAATTTGTTAGAACACGCATGCTTTATAGTCAAAATCATTAATCCCAAAGTAATTGGTTCTGAAGATGGAAAACTGACCTGGTTGCAATATGAATGATTTTCAATTGAGAGAATTCCTTCATTCAAAATCGAAGAATAATTGTCATTTCCGGTTGTATCTCCAAAACCCGCAACTCGACATTTTTCGCCCTCAATGGGTAGGTCAGACGCCAAACAGACTGGCCGAATATCGGGACTGCATTCAACTTCATATTTAAATTTTATCAAACAGATATCATTATACAGACCGCGCTTTTCTTAATATTTTTTGTTTAAATTAATTTCGTTTTGTAAGTTCTCTTTTATGTCACTTTTTACCTTGGATGTAATTTTCATGGCACCTGATCCATTCTGGCTGAAGGTATTTAACTTCTTTTAATCTTGAGGTATATCGATTTATTTGAAAGACAAATTTTTCTGGTGGAATATAACCAACACCAGAAGCGAAATCGTCAGTGACGAAACAATGGGCTGCTGAGAGCGCATGATAATGATCTATCAAAGTTGCACCACAGAGCATTTTCAAGTCTCCAGATTCTGATCGCTTTGATATTAATATAAACCATGGCCATGATCCTTGTCCTTTTTGGTTTAATCAAAATGAATAATGGAATTAACGGTTTACAAGACATACTGTTGACGGTATACACTGTAATGGTTTACAGTATACCATACATAAAGTGGGTTTTGTGGTGGCTCTGTCCCAGTGAGCGTGGGTTGGAGTGCTATATTCTTACTTTTTTGTCGGATGATTTGGACAGAGTCAGGACGAAGCCCACTTTATTTGTTTCTTAAACCCATGCCTGCATAGTACGCACCAGTTATTCTTGCAGAGGGCGACACTTCTCCACATTTGCATTCAGTATAATCATTTTCCCACTTGTCACTCACTTTTATCATTTCGTTTTTGGGGGGTTCAATGACTGTTGAGGGATATTTTTGACTCGTTTTTTCATCGATCCAGCCAGCAAAATAACTTAAAACGTTATGTTTCAATTGAATTGTAAAACAGGCTTTTGAATCCTCTCAACTTTTGATCACAGCCGTAAAACAAAGTTATTTGAACCTGATATTAGTATATATTCCTGGAAGATACATTTCTCCACATCCAACACCCCAGCTGACGATACCATAGAGTGTCCAGTCATTTGCATTTGATGAATCTCTGCATAGTAACGGGCTACCTGAATCTCCTTGACATGCATCTATTCCACCAGCTGGATCTCCTGCACACAAATGAATTGATCCGTTAAGCTTTATTTCAAGTCTTGAATACCACCCTAGTATAATTTGTAACTTTCTATAATTAAACGAATTAAAATTCTACCTGAGCATTCACCAAAGTCTATGAGTGTAACGTCAGCACTGTTCAACCCATTGGATGGTCTTGTCTGTTGTAAGTATCCACCTTGAGATGGCAATGTTGTTCCCCATCCCATAATTTTGCAGTTTTTCGGTTCACCACGTGGAAATGAATTTGGTGTGGGCAAACATGCAAACATTTGTGGAATTTTTCGTTTTGTTCGAATAAGAGTGGCATCATTATGCAAAACTTCACCAGGTTCAGCCTAAAATTATTATTGATTAAAGTAATCTGCGTCTTCCAGGAGGTCATTGGGTCCAAATTGCTCGTGGAGCAGTACAGAGACGACGACCATCGCGAAGACGCATTCCACTTTAATAAAAAGCCTACTGTTTATGCTGTGTTGATAAGTTAGGAATCATAAGTCTTGAATCATTAGACATGAATCATAACAAGGTTGAGTCATTAACAAGACTTACGCTATGAAAATTATGATGATGCACAAGGCGATCAATTTTGTAAAATTCAAGTTTATTATAATCATTTATCAAATCGGAACGTTTTTCCAAGTTCATTACAACTGCGAATTCTTCCAAATTGTATTGACCAAGGAAACAATGCGTGGCTTAAATCCAAATTAAGCCAATTTAAGGCCTATTTACGCTGAAATTCAGGGGTTTTGGGTAAGATGAGGTTTTGATTCATCTGATTAATATAATAAAGGATCTGATTAAGTGTAATCTTTATTTACGATTAAAACATCGTGCAATGGTGAAACGACCTACCGATAGATCCTATTTTCTTATCTCTATTACCTGTTATGAACCAATTTTCTTTAATAAGAGTAACACCACAAATAAGATTCGGAAATCCATTTTCGTATCGGACTAAACCACCAAGCCATGGTAATAATTCAGCTGGTCTTCCGCCTACAATCCTCGCTTCTACTGCATTTGAAGTTGGTGTTCTGCCACACTGGCCACACCATCCTTAAAACCGATTTAAACTTAAATTAAGGTATACGAGTTTTAAAGGAGTTAATCTTATTTCAAGGTCAAGGGTGAGGTATAAATTTGATGGATGTGGCATCATTTAAGTTTTTGACGTATATTGAGGGGTTCGGAGTCATTTTAGGATTTAGAATTATTCAGATGCTAGTCATTAGGTGGTGAACTATACAATGATATGTCAGCAATTTCAATTTACTGTATACACTGTATTGTATTCTGTTATTAAAACGGTGGTTATTAAGTGAAGAAACGTATTTGACTGTTATTATTTTTTGTTTAAATGTCTTTTATCAATTACCTAATTTCAATGCTAACAAAAGGCAAATTAAAGCTGTCAGAAAGCTCATTTATTTAAACTGGTGTTTTTGAAGCATTTCTTTCTGTCTTTCTGACTTCAGTAACGACTCTATGGCCTTCTGCTCTCCGTTTTTTCGATTTCTCTAGCTTCTTATTATCTCTCGTCTTCTGGTATATTCTGATTCTGAATCTGAAAGACATTCCTGGTCATTCATGAATATGATTCACGTTCATCGTACTTTCAAAAACCCCGAACAAAGGAATATTTGAAGGTCGGTTTCATTGTTATATTTATGCCTCATTGAAAATGTCCCATTAGCCGGCCGCTACGAAAAACGATGGGTGCGAAAAACATTTTCCCGAGTAAAATTTTCCAAAAATAATTTACGAAATCAGCCAGTTCCGAGAATATTTTTACGACAAAATTTTACACATGGATGATAATGAAACATATAAACTAGGAAACATATAAATCGTCCGGACGGAATCGCGCTATTAAGTCATCGATTTGTGTCTTAGCAATTTTTCCAGATTTGAAGTCCTCGGTATTAATCCATCAATCGTTTATATTTTTTGTGAGAATTGGTCGTTTTATCCGAGATTTTTTATCTCAGTTTGTAGTCGAAGTTCAAAGTGAATTTCAAAACTTACTTGTTTTGTTTCGTCAACTCTTATTTGTGATTATGTCAAGTGAAGTCAAAACTATATTTTTTGTATCACTTTTTTCGTAGGTCATAAATACGTTGATGCTCTTGGATATGCATTTATGGCGTTATTATATCCAAACTTACTTGGCATTTTATTTTTATGGGTGCAGAAACTTTAGATACCGGTAAATTATATGACAAATAAATGTCCGGATGACCAGATGGTAAGGCGGGCAGTCAACGGTCAGAGACGGTCTTGGCAGAATATCAAAAGGCTCAAATGTCAAAAACGCATCTGGTTCAAGATTATTTCAGTTTGAATTAGCCCAAAGATCTCTTAAAATCATGTCAGAATCATGTTTGGTTTATGAATTGCGAATACTTGGAATTAAGGCGAAAATAGGACACGATCAAGACTGCTTCTGCGCGTGTGTTCTAGAGCCAACTGAAAGCTTTTAAGGAAAGCTTTTTCACAAGACTTAGTGAAGCTATTCCTCAAATTTGGAACAAAAGTTGTAATGACACATGTGAAATACAGTAAATCTCTATCTGGTATATTTTGGACGTCGTGGAGCGGCACACATCGGCAGAAAAAATACTTCGGGAACATCAGGGCGTGTCATTTGTTGACATCAAAGTCAGCCATAAATGACGCTTCACGAAATTCCTAAAAACGTTTTTTCGGTATTTCAGTGTTTTTTAATGACGCTTCATGATTTTCCCGAATTGTGGATTGTTTGTCAGCAACTGTTCGGTTTTTGGTGGACCCTGCCTTCACGTGTTAACTCCTCCTTTTAGACCAAAATTTATACCCGCCCGTATGCCTAGGTTGAATTCCAGGATCAGGAATCGACATAACTTTTTGGGTGAGCGATTTTTTATTTCAAAAAAAAAATGGGAAATGACTCAGTGAATCGTGCTGATTCTGAAGATATCCAATTTTTTCCGATTCACTGGGAATTCGATTTTAAGATTTTCCAAAAATTTTTGATAATGCGTGGGTGATGCTAATTTGCGTGGGCGGCTTCGGTTTAAAATTCACGGAAATGTAAAGCATCACATTTCCAACAAGTCGTGCCAATAAAAACTACATGTTTCTTTGATTTGAGCTCAACCCACGCAATTTAAACCCCATAAAATCGAATGCCTACGATATGATACGATGATCCTTTATACAAATCATTGATAAACTTGCGATACAATTTAAGTTCGGTGATATATTTATTTATTTGCAGCTTTTAATTATCGTCTCATTTTGGTCAGTTTTTGTGTGCAATTGAGGATTTTTTCGCACATTCGGGAAGATCATCTTCGTTAAAATTCATATTTTCAAAAATATCAAATGTTCCTTGTTTGCAAAACGTTCCTTCGAAACGTTCAAACATTTTCATCGAAAATTACGTGTTATATAAAAAGAATAACGATGCCAACATGACTTTACTTAAAAAAAAGGTTGATTTTGGTTTCAAAGTCTGTTATCTTAAGATTGTCGCCTATCTTTTTAAAATATTTGAATATTCAAAATATGCTGAATTTTACTGGCCAAAATTTTACTTCTAAAGTCAAAATTTCCACGTTTTTCGTCAGATACTTGTAAAATGAATCGGAGAAAAAATAAAATCTCGAAAATTGACCAAAAAATACGAAACCAAAACTCGATTTGGGTGAAAAAAGAACTTAAAAAATAAATTGATTGTTGAGATTTGTGAAAAAAACGTTGCGAACTACTCGTATAAATTTTATCAAGAATATTTCATCTTAAATGTGTCGAAATGGTTTCGAAATATATCATATTTGAACGTTTTCCTGCATCTATTTTGTATAAATTTGAATCCCAGCTACCTTCTTTGAAATTATAACCAGGGTTGCACACATACTTACAGTATCGGAAATTTGTTATGAACGAATTTCCGGTGGCATCTGTCGTCAATTCACACTGAATATTCACATTTATATAATTATTTTTAACTTTTCTAAGGGTAAATTTTTGAGTCACGCCAAAATCCGTTTATACTGTATAACTTATACAATGCGTTTATAGAATGCACGCAATCTTTGTTGAACGATTGCTTTTCGTCGAAGTTGTATTCAAACTTGATTCACTAAGGTCTTAAGATTAGGGCTCATCAGACTTTTGTCGAAAGAACTTGCATGAAAAAAACTGAACTTTACATATATTTGGAGAAATAAGTTTGAATCGAACAATTAATCTCTCCGTTTTTCCTTGTGGCTAACTCGTTGTTTTCACTTTAGTAATATGCGGTGGCTAATTCAATACTTCGGTACGACTGTAGGTAATATATTATATTATGTATTGTATGAAATATTAAAAAACCAAAAATATAATACCGTATTTCTTTTGCTAATATCTAACAACACGACGAACGTATATTTAATCGAATTCGAGATTGAAATCACGCAAACTATTGTGGTTTCAAGAAATTTTCTAGAAAAAGTGCGAGTATTCCTCTAGTGGTTACGCTGGCGGCCACAGTCTGACCGTCAGATGGAATAATAAAGTGACGTCTATTAGTATTTTTTTTTTGGATGACCTGTTAATGTTTGATGATCTGATACTTGACTCCGGGGAAGGCTGTAAACCAAGCCAAAATGCAAATTTTTGAAAATTGAAGATAAATTCAATTCATACATATTTCAACCGATATGTATGACTCATATAAATATTCTGAGTGATTTTTGAGGATTTTTGACGAAAGACTAAAATTCTAGGGGTGAAAATGCTCGAAATAGACGTTAAAAAATCAGTTTTTCGTGTGGCGATTTGTGATCTAACGAGATCTAACGCTATAACTGCTGTAAAAAAAACGTAATTTCGCTACTTTTCCCTGGGTTTTCCTCTCTCTCTCTCTTAAAATTCCCAAACTTCAAAATTGTACAGAATCGTCGAGTGAGCTCGTAGAACATTTTGGTCACCAGATTTGGAATCAGGAGACAAAACCACATTGGAAAAAATTTACAGATTAGTAGCGAAAAATTTTGCCTGAAATGGTTTACAGCCTACTCCGGGGTGCCAAATATTTTTTTTTCGACGAGGGTGTTTCTACGGGAGATGGGAGCCAAACAAACATCCTGTTATTCACTGGGTACATCGATGATTCTTAGTGTGATATCAAATCGAAACCGAAAACTGGCACCAGGGAGTAAAGAATCAAGTGAAACATACCAGGAAAAGTGACTAACCTCAAGCTGAGCATTTTGAATAGTTGGAAGGTCACTTTCTGCGCAATAAAGAGGCGAACATGACTTCAAATAATTTGGTTTTCTCGTTTCAAATTTCCAATCACACAAAAGTTTGCCGGCTTTTTTGTCTTTTTTTGACTGTTGATGGGTTAATCTTGGCAGGTTTATATCATACAATTATAAATCACCTTATTATTGAAGCCTTTTGATAATCGGCGTAGATTTATAAATCATAATAATAAGTTAAAAGTTTGAGTAAATATGATTTTCGAAAGAAATCTCAATTTCTCTAAAGTTTTTCAGTATTTCAAAATTAGCCCAATCTTTGCTGGTCCACAGGCACAAACCATTGAAGTTTGACCAGGTGAGTCCTCATAAAACTTTGAAGGATTTCAAATTGATTCTAGATACAGCTTTCTCGTCCTAAAATCGAGGCTTTTGTAAACCAATGAGTGGTCGAGCTGAAAGAATCATTTCCAAAACCAACCTGAGAACATTCCGAACTGCATTCAGAACCCGGATGAGTCGAATTGGAACAGCTGGAAATATCAACCAAAGTCTTCAAAGGTCGTTTCATCGAAGCTTTACAGGTTTTAACACTTTCAAATTTACAAATTTCCACTTACATTTCAGTGAGAGTAATGACTTACGATGTTTTGACGAAAAAATATTATTGAATTACAAAAACCCACCTGAATAAGTATCAACAGTATCTTCGCATGTTTGTCCTGCTGCAGCAGCAATATAATTATATGAATTGGGCTTATTTGTCGGCTTATTCGGTTTCACTGGTTTTGTCGGTTTTATTGGTTTAGTTGGTTTAGTTGGTTTTCCCACATCTGGTTTTCCGTCTGGCTTTGCGTCTGGCTTCGCGTCCGGTTTTGAAGGTTTTCCGGGCTTAATTGGCTTGTCCATCGGTATGAGTGGTACCCAATCTTCTAATGGCTACAAATATTCATTATCGTCTCAATAAAACCAGATTTAGACGTTAAAAGTCAATATAGGTCAATTCAATTTGATTTAACAGCTACCCTACGAGCCAACCATACATATAAGACATTCAATAACAAATATCGTATACTGTGGTGATCCTTCAAATTTCAAAAATCTCATCTGAGCAAACAAAAATTGTGATTTCCGGCTCACTTCCGGTGCACGAAATTTTGAATATTTTATTTCCGGTTTACTTCAACATCACCAAAAGATACGGATTCGGGGGGTTTTCGAGATCCGGAGATCTCTTGTGCCTTGAAAGTCGATTTTCAACCTGTTTGGCCATAAAATGGCATGCTCGTCGGGCGACTGTTAAGCTGATTTTTAGCACAATATTCAGCTCAGAGACGTTTCTAGATGTTTCCCTGTCATTATTGAGGGGGTTTGATATGGCTAAATATCAAATATATTACCTCTCTTCCATCACATTCTTTCCGGATTAAACTTTTCAGTTTTAGTCGTGGTTGAGTCTTTAAATGACATTGAATTTCGCCAGATTTATCTTTTTTACATCGACAATTCATTGAAAAACTGAATAATACGTTAGTTTACTAGTTTGGATTTTACCATCCAAGTTTCTTATCCTTATTACTGATGATGTAAAGTACTTCAACGGTGCGTTTTCTCGATGGTCATTTGACCTGAATTCCGCATAGCCTATGCGGCATAGGACAGTAATACTGCCGCAGTATAAAGATGACGACCAACGGGGAGGTGTACCCAACTGTATTTATTAAGACAACTGGGAGGTTTGGATTTGAGTTTTTGAAGAGTATACGACCTGCCTTTACCTAATTGTGGCCATATGCCAAATAGCATAATGTGGTTCAAATTGATGAACATTTAAAATCATTTTTCATTATCCAAGTTGGCATAATCCAACTCATAGATTTCCAATTTGCGGTTAATCAGAACCACGAACCGATTTAGCACTCAAACTATGGCATTTAAAACTATGGTACCTGAAACAGGTAATTTATTATTTAAATCAGTTTCTAACTTTCACCTGGGTATAGATTATTAACAGTATCGATATGGAGTGAAAATGTCGCCAAGATACGGTTAGCATACTAATTTAATAGGACCGAAACTTTTGAATCAAAATCATACATGTTGACATGATAGTTTGTGCCGCTGAGGTCATGAGCACGTTAAAACACACCAAAAGATGCGGAATGGAGTTCTGGGCGGTCCTTGGGGGCATTTTTCACTTACGGATACATTTGTGGCAGAAAGCGTAACTTCTAAAGTGGGATTCGTTCTGACTCTGTCCAAATCATCCGACAAAAATAGTAAGAATATAGCGCTAACGCCCACGCTCGCTTGGACAGAGTCACCACGAACCCCACTTTACATAATTTGTGGCCCATATCATGACTATTAAGCAATTTACCTTTCCGATTTGGTAGCCTTTTTGCAATGAAATTGGCATTTTTCGTTGGGACAAACAGCATCTGGTCCACAATTTTCGTTATTTACGCTTAAAAAGCATTTTAAAAATTAATCATTCATAATAGCGGTAATGAAAATTGGATTTGCCGTCATCAAATGATCAATTATGATGTCATTCCGGATATCCCAATCCTCAAGTTCATTTAGATCACACCGACGTAATTTCGCTTGTAGAGGTCAACAGCGGTCCAGCGAGCTTCGATAACTTTGAAACTTACCTACAGTCTTTTGCTTTACTAGAACTTAAATGAAGATAATCCGTTATATTACAATAATGATCTCCATTGAACTTTGCCCTCTCCTCCTCTTCAGATTTTTGTTTTTTAGCTTCTTTTTTAAGCTTTTTTGCTTCTTTTTTTGGTCCTTTTTGCCCTTTTTTACTCTCCACTATCGCCATAAATACCAAAACGTAAAAAAGTCTCATTTTATTTAGTATATTTTCTGTTGGATAGAAGTGGTAAATTTTCTCGAAATTTCGTTAAAATGGATATTTTCAAATTAAATTTTGGAACGGGGTGAAATGATTCCAGGTTAGCTAAAGTAACCCTTAAATATAATCAAGTTAAAGTTTAGATTAGACTTTAGTTTTGATCGGTTAAATGGGACAAACTGTCATTTCAAGTTTTTCCTACCGTTTAAAAATTCTATTTTTTTTTCGAATTTCAAATATTCGAGTGATCTGGTTGACAGTTTCATCACTCCAACTTCTATTTTTTAAAGTTACAATTTTGTAACCTCAGTAAATTCATTGATGACCAGTGTAACGGGTCATGTATAAATTTTAACTGGCACGACAACCGTGCTTCGATTTTTAATCGCATGTTGTATCAGATCGATTTCATTCAATCAAATTCAGAGAGCACAAGCATGCCTTTATAAAAAATTTTTGCATTATTCTGCCAAAAAATCATGGCCCGATGTACTGTTTACTGTATACGCTGAAACGATATGCGGTGTACCGCAGCTAATTGGACAGCCTTATGTTTTCATTTGGATTTTTAATCCTCAAAAACGTGAAAATCTCAAATTTCCTATACAAAATTTTGTAATAGAATTTCTGAATGGATTTCATAAAGTGTATCATGCCTGCAGCATAGTTCAGAATTTGCCGGAACAGACTGTAACTATTATAGTTTATAATTAAACTAAAGTATTTGAATTATTATGCTTCAACATTCGGTAAAAAGTTCATTAACTTGAAACATTAGAAAAATGTGGCTTTCAGAAACAAAATGACACATGTCAAAATTGAGCTTCTAATTCGAGTAAAGTTCACAAGTCAAAAAGTTTGCATAATTTGTGTATTATTAAGCCGAAAACGTGGAATATTCAAGAGTCCTAAACGTATTTACCCTTTAAAATATTTATTGTCAAATGTTTTAAGTCTTTCAAAGGGCCAGGGCTCATAAGACTTATCGTCATTCCCATTGGACAAATTTATAAATATAAGCTTATTCATTTCGTTTGGACCCAGACAGACTAGAATATATCTTATATTAACCGTATCCAATATATTTAAGCTTTTATTTTTATACAGAACTGTAATATTTTACAACTGAACTGTACCCTTAATTTTTAATTAAAATTTTAATTTTTTACACTAAGAAAGATGAATGACTCTGATGTCACTGACCAACGGGCTCAACTCGATCGCTATGTGACATGGAAAATGATTCACCATGCAATATTGATTTATATTGGAAATTCACAACTTTAGTTTTGGGAATATTCCAAAGTTGTTCGGCGGACAAAACTGAATAGCTCATCGGATTCTACGTACTCTAATTAGTC
>SCLD01091220.1:0-12994 GCA_004367895.1 Oikopleura longicauda | reverse complement strand
GCTTCAGGCCACTCGGTGCAAAATCGATTATAATTATCGTTATGATGACGGCGGGCAACGGAATGACCATGACGACGATTAGGATCGATAAGCGGCATAGTATTTGATGGAGTATTTGACGGCGGAAGTAGTACGATAGAATGAAATGATAAATCAGCTCGCCCACGAGAGGTTCGCTGTTAGGTATAAATAATGAAACTACTTCTAAAAATATAAAAAGAACATTTATACCGACCTGAAGTTCATTCCATGCGTAATAAGCCCGTGAACCTCTTTGCCTAAATTAAGTAGTAGAATATGAGAAAGTAAAATAAAGTACTCACTGACAAATCAATGCCACTTCTTGGCGTTCAAGAGCTTGATACTCTGAATCTGAAATACGCCCACGTGGACGTTCAAGCCTTGGACATGGAATTGAAGCAAGAAAAGCATCCAAACGTTGACGAGGAGTAGTATCAGTAGCAGTTGATGGATCCCAAACCAAAGCATCTGGCAAACGATAAACAGGAACCGATGTCGGAAAACCTGGGACAACTACTATAGAAGCAACAGCAGGTGCACGTGGTGGTGGAACTGGATCAATATCCATTGGAACAACAACTGGGTCAGCAGCAACAACAAGTCCATCACCAACATTACCAGCCAAGGCGTCGATTTCAATTTCAATTTCAGGGCCGTCAACAACTACTTCAGGAGCAGAGTGATAATCACCAGAGGCAGTAGTGTTATCACCAGATTCGTCATCAGATGAGTCAGACGTAAATGTAGCGTCATCCAAGTCATCAGCGGGCAAAATATAATTATCCGAGTTCATACTCAGATAAGTAATACGCTAAAAATAATTATGATATCAGAATGAAAAAGTCCACGAAATCAGTAGTAAAACGAAAATTCATTACTTATAGATTCATTGTTTATGATCGAACTCTATAAAGAATGAATCTATTTATGTTAGAAATTAAAAATATAATTTTTTTTCAAAAAGTAGTTACCTGAAAAGAATTGAAACAAGGAATCATTAGCCCGTTGCTATCAGTAATCAACCAGTTGACGTCTTCTAAAGCAGCTATACAACCGATAACTTGCGGACGACAACGAAAAAGTTGACCAACCACAGATAGCTTAACCACACCAGAGAACTTGACTTCATAATTAGCGTAAACATGAGGATCATTTACTATGGTAATAGTACCAACATGAGTAAACTGTGACGACTCAATGAAAGAGTCCTCAACAGCGCCCTTAACAGCAGTAGCATAAGCATTAAGTCGAGCACATGATTCTTGATGAGCAGTAGTTGAGATGGAAGCAAGTTCAACAGGGCATTGAAGATTCAGCCAATCAGGATAACGTTGAACTACTAAAGCATCTGCTTCGGACGAATCAGACTTTGAAGATGAAGAAGCAACAGAAGTAGCAGGAGTCGACAGCAACGATGGAGCAGCTACTGTACCCTTCGTTGCAGAAAGAGAACAGTCACTCAAAGTAGTATCTGGCGAACCATCACCAGTATAAACAATGACGTCGCCAGGGCCGTCAGACATAACCTAAAATAGAATTAGGAAACCGAAAACTGAAATTTCAAAAATATTTATAAAACATAAAAAGTAGTTCTAACCGTTAACGAATCAAAATCGTCTTCTACAATCACGCGTAAAGAACATTTACGAAGTGACTGATGACCTAAATCATGAAATCGCCGAGGACTGTATAGAGTAGGTGGACGTTTCCCTTTACCAAAAGGCTTCGAGTAGTGATTTGCAAGTACAGGAGGTGCTGAAGACGACCGTTTCAAGGTACCAGATGAGCGACGACGAATTGTCATATCCTCAGGCTCATAAAACTGAGAATCCCAAGGCTTAGTAGTACGAGGAGCTCGTTGACCACGCGGTTGAACTTGAATACGGCGAGTACCACGTCCAAAACGGACACGTTTAGTAGTTATGGTTACTTCTATCTACGATAAGCGTTAAATAATAATATATAAATATTGTTAATAACTAACCATAACAAATAATAAATAATAAACTACTAAATGTGAAAATCTCTAATCTCGAATAGGTTAAACCAGTAGTCAATTTTATCGAAAATTGCTTAATTTTTATAAAAAGTGAGAGATAAAGGAAAACAGTCACTTATAAAGTCCAAGAAAAATCGTGAAAAAGGCGCAAATATTCATGATGAAGCTGATTCAGATTATTGTTCCAGAAAAGAACAGAAAAATTCCGTAGCACAGTAGTTCGAACATCACGTGACCATAATTCTAAGTTTTCAAACTACTAAAAATACTAAAATTACCTGTAAAAGATGAGATTCCAAAATTGGTGTATTGGCTCTGAGTCAGAATACAAATTTTGTATATTGAAACAACTTTTGAGAAAAGGAAACTATGCTGAAAGCTGATTGGCTCTGACCAAATGAACACGTGTAAAGGAGCTCTGTGATTCGTCAATTTGAATTTTATAAAGATACAGTCTCGGAGGACCTTGAAGACATTATTAAAAAGGAAAAACGAAAATGACGAATCACGTGAAAAAGGAAAAATTAATGAAGACGAAATTGAAGACCAAGAAGTAGTGAAAATCGCAGAAGAAAGATAGCAAAGAATGACGCATTCAACCTACGCGCTCAGAATAAAAAGAAAGTCAGCCAACGAATTACCATCACTTGAATAGTGGTAAAATTCGAGAAATCGAAAGAGAAAATGGCACTTCGATGGCGAACTGACAACCTGAACGGGAACTTTCTGCGTCAGATGTTGGCGTCGAAACTACTTTTCTGGGACAACGCCGATGTTGAAAAGATTATCAATGGAATTCGTGACCCTAATGCAAGATCCAAAGTAGTTGAAATAAATAACATGATCAAGCAGTTGAGTGACGAGTTCCAAGGAAAAGGAACAAAATGGCTGGGTACAGCCGCCTACGCAAAAATGGCAAAACCGATATATGAGCTGATTCGGGACCAAAACACAAATAGGAAAATAATGCTCGTAGTAGTTGAACATCCGCTAACACGAACAGTTCAAATCGGACGATATATGCCGATCCGAGGAGTCAATGGGTCGGTATTAAAACTACTCGATCAGGTGATGAATGAACTGGATGTACTGATCAAAACAGAACCGGCACAACCATTCAAATTTGTGGTTCCAAAATCCGAACCAGCAGATATCAAGCCGCGATCGAGAACAATCAGTGGTCATTTACCACAACCAGTAGTGATGACGGTTAAAAACACCGGAACGAAAACAGCGATAATGGCGAAAAAGGCTCAAACTTGGTACAATCAACCTACCAAAGCAAAAATGCCATGGGAATTAGTAGTAGAAACCAAACCCACAACAGATGACGAATTTACTGATTCAGACACAGCATACGTCGAAGCGGGAGTAGTTGCAAGAAATAGAAATATGGAAACGGCGCTTCGAAATGCTAAAGAGACTCAGACCCCGACAAGTAGTACCAATGTCCGAGACCGGTCAGAAGACGAGTCGCCAACGGTTCTGAATCTGAATAAGCCGAAAAGAAGATCGAACGAAGGAGAAGAACGAGGAAGAACTTCAAATGCAACATTCGATCTGAACTCGCCACTCCCAGATCAAAAGAACACTACTGTAACGACACTAAGTGGTGATTCGTTATATCAACCAAAGAATAAAAATACAGTAGTATTCAAAGACGTCATCATTGACATCAACGAGAGCGAATCCGACGCAACAGTAGTAGAGGATAAACCAAAATTACGAAGACAGTCCCGATTCAGTTACGAATCACCATGCGTCAACCTCAGCCAAACATCATTCAACGTCACGGGAACACCACAAACACCAATGTTTGAATCAAGCCGGGTCGGCCTGGACGAAACAACTACTATGCTGATGAATATGCAGCAGGAAATGATGAAGAAAATGGACGAGTTGAATGAAAAGATTGCAAGATTAAGTAAATAGGATGATTTATTAAAATAAAAAGTAGTAATAAATTAGGAAGTAGTACTAGAACCAAACTAATTGCAAATAGTCATTTTTAGAAGGGGGTAACGTATGAATTGGGTATACCCATTTAAACCACGACCAATGTCAGGGGTAAATCGGTCGACCCAATTTAGTAATTGATAGGCAAGTAGTTCGGCTCTAAAATAGCCAGGTCCTCACTTCGTTGAGGAAGCCGAAAGAACACGCATCGCGCGTTAAGTTCTTTATAGATAATACAGAGAAAATAAGTTCAAGCAGCAACAAGCAGCTACAAGCAACAAGAGATAACACTACTGAAATTGAAGACCGCGCACTTTCTGGAAGCGCCCGTAAGTGCTGAAATAGTAGTGACACCTTTACTGTAACTTATTTAAACTGTATTAAAATAGGAATTCATAGCCATAAAACTCGCGTTTCTATCGGCAAGGCACTACTAAAATACGTGGTGACTTTACGTGTGAACAAGAAGAGCCCAGTTCCTGAAACGTTCGGGTGCGAGAAAGAAGAATGGCCGAAGAAGAAGAAAAATTTTATGGAAAAATAAATGTCATGGAGTTGAGTGATGAGAAGAAAGCCGAACAAATACACAAACATGTGTTGGCAGGTACAGCATTTAGATTGCCATCTACAACAACCATACCAGATCATCTACTGAAAAACTGGACAAGTGGATTTTTGGCATCATTAAATGAAGATGAACTAGAAAAGGTAAAAACATTCCGTATAATGTGGGATAACGATGAAGATGTTGGAACCAACATAGCCTTGTACGGCGTACCGAAAAACATTGATCAAGTAGTTAAAATGATCAAAATGAACAAAATCTTGAGAGAAGATATAAAAGATAAAGACGGTGGAGAAATTGATGAAAAGACATGGAAGAAAGTTCAAGAAGCGTCATCGAAGACTTATAGAATACGGAAAGAAGAAATTCAACCTGAAGATAGCAGCAAATCACCAGTAGTTAAAAATGCAACTGATGTGAAAGTACGAAAAGCTGTGGATGGAATCATTAATTATATATCCGGAGGATATTATGAAGTTGATGCTGAAAAAGAAGGTATAGAAGGATTTGAAGCCGAAGTATATTTCGAAGATAGTAGTAATACAGTGAAGGCGATGAGGAAATTTCAACAAAATGGAACCAAATGGATAGTGTCAGACATGCTAGACCGGTTTTTACAAGGGGACTACAAGACATATGATGGATTAATGAAAGCGATAAATAGAAGATATGGAAAAAGCAAACACCAAGAAACAATGATGGAAATTTTCAAGAAATTAGATGAAGCCATATCAGAAGACATACCGATGGAATTCAAAATGGGGAATATAAAAGCAGTTCTGCGAAAACTATTCTTAACAAATGAAAAAGAATTTCCCGTTTGCAAAGATTTCCCAGGAGATCAGTCCAAACAGAAATATCCAGAAGAATGGAATGTCATCATGAATACGTTGGTGCATTACATATTCTTCACGAAAGAAGTTCCCAAATCATTACATGAAGAAATTCAACGAAACTACTATAACAAAATCCCAGGAACACCAACATATGTTAAATGGCATGAAAATAGACTCGAACTCTATAAAATATTAGACCAAGTGAAATTGAACAGTAGTAAAAAGAGTAGTATTAGTAATATAGACCAAGGAAGTAGTAACAGTAGTAAAGACGACGAAGACGGTGAAGTAGTTTATGACGACAATAATATCGCATGGGTTCGAAAGAATGTTCCAAGAAGAGGAGGATTCCGTGGCCGAGGACGAGGCCGGGGACAAAGTTTTAACCGAGGAAGAGGTTACAATAACAACAATGGATACAACGGTTACAACAACGCCATCAACAACAACAACAGTAGTAACAATCAAGGTTGGAGAAATAGGAATGAAAATAAACCAAGGGGACAACGATTGGCCGAAAAGATATGCTACCATTGTACGAGACACGCAGGGATTAAAAAGTTTCATAAACCACCCTATGGTGGTGGCGAAAACTGTCCGTACGGACCAAATGGACAAAAGCGACCAGGAAGAAAATTCATTGGTTGGATCGACGGAGTCAAAGTATCTGATGTTAAAGAAGTCGAAAACTACTTGGAACATGATGAATTTGAAGACGAAGATGAAGATGATGAAGAAGAAGAAGGAATCGATGCAGTAATTGGAAATGAACTACTAAACAGAGCTCTCAGAGACCAATGGCAACCCTGACTAGGCAATAATCGTGATATTAGTAGTAAGAAAAGAGAAATTAGTAACATCGAAAGTAGTAAAATAAATAAAGTAAAATCCAGTCAAAGATCAGTAGTGAATATGATGCAGCCTGAATATGAATACAAACCGATAATAAAATGTATTTTCGGGGACGGAAACGAAAATAACGGAACCATATTAGTAGACACAGGTGCATCAGTATCAATGGTAAACGCTGAAGTATTAAAAACTACTAAATATGAAGTAGCCGGGAGACGAAAACAAGGCTACACAGGCGCCGGTGGAGCAGATTTGCCGTTGGGAAAGGATTTAGTTAACATAGTAGTAAAGTTAAGAAATAAAGGATCAATAGTAGTTAAAAATGTCGTAGTATGCCATGGTAGAAAGCAGTCAAAAACGATGCTATTGGGGGGTCCGCAAATAATGGAATTTGGCATGATATTAAATTATAAATCAGGAATGATGCATTTTTCTGAAGGACTGTTATCAGGTAAATCGGTACAAATGAAGAAAATGAATGTAGGAGAAGTTCAAACGATACAAGAAGAATTTCAAAACATGATAACAGTAGTTGAAGATGAAGAAGAAATACAAGATAAACACGACATTAGCACTAAAATGAAAAGAAATAAAAGTAGTGATGGATACGAAATTGATTCGGACGTACCAGAATGTGGTGATGAGTGTATATTTGATGAAAAAGAGTGTAAAGGGTGCGATAGATGCATTAATAATGAATTACGAAAACTACTTGATATAGAGAGAGATATGCCACCGATATCGGATAATCCGAAAGCGGATAATAAGGCAATAATGCAAGCATATATCGAACGATTAAGGCAACGAGAAAGAATGAAATTTACGCATGATGAAGTAACAATTGATGAAAAATTTAGTAGTAACGATCCAGAGCTGACGGCGGCAATTAAACTACTGTTAGAGAAACATAAACAAGTATTTGCTGGAGACATCGGATGTCTTGGACCAGAATACGAAGTTTATGGAAAAATGGTTGGAAAACCATCAAGTCAAAGACCAGGACACAATGAACTAGAAGGCACGATATTAATAGCGGCACTAAAACAACTATCGCGATTAATCGCGAATGGAGTCATTGTGTCTGTTAAAGAGGCAGGTATTGTACCGATAAATCAATTGATGTTGTTGCCAGTGAAAAAGAAAGATGATGATGGTAAAGTATTAGAAGTATTAAGTGCCTTAAGAATAGTAGTTGACAGCAGACCAGCGAATGGTCAAACGTTATTTAGTGGAACACAAACAGATAATCTGAATGACGCATTAAGTTTCGCAACAAAAATGAGTAGTAGTCCATATACAGTTAAAGCGGACATCGCGGACGCATATTACGTAATACCATTGGCCAAAGAATTTTGGCCGTATTTTTGTATTAATATACCGTTGCTGGGAAACTACTGTTTTGTAAGAGTGGTACAAGGATGGGCACCAGCAGCACAAATTTGTCAAGAAGTGATGTCAAAGTTATTTTTCCCTTTATGGAAAAACCTAAGAAAATATATGGACGATGTTGCATTATCAGTAGAAAATAAAGGTCCAAGTAGTAGAGAAATATTTTTACAAAAATTTGACCAGTTTCTAACGATATGCAGCAGAAATGGCCTAAGGCTAAAAGGGAAAAAGATGTTTATAGGGTCTAAAAAGTTCAACTACTTAGGATTTAGGGTAGAAAATGGACTACTTAAGCCGAGTCCACATTTCGTATTGAAACTAAAAGAGGTACTATGGGAAAGTTTAACGACGAAAGGAAAACTACTGTCCTTTATAATGTCGATAAGATTTTTAGCAAGATTTCAACATAAAAGCACCGATATTTTATATATACTAAATCAAGCTGCGAAAGGAGATAAAAAGGAAAAAGTAGTTTGGAATGATGAATTAATAAAAGAATTTAATAAAGTCATCGCAGCGTTGGATGAACTTAGTGAGTTACACCCATTTAATCCAGAGTTGGAAACAGTTGTAGTAGTGGACACAAGCAAAATTGCTACAGGGGGATTCGTTTATCAAAAAGGACCAGATGGACCACAAGTAGTTGCATTCCACGGTAGAACAAGACGAGATAAAGAACGGAAAATCCCGATCTCATCGTGTCACATGGAAATGCTAGGGCTTAAATGTCTTATTTGGGCACTACTACCAATGTTAAAACAAGCTAAGTTACCAATAACGATAGTGACAGACAGTAGATCAGTAGTTAAAGTATTTGATAAATTTAGAAGACAAGAATTACCATCGGAAGACATAGTTTTGAATAATGCATTATATGCAATAATAAGCGTGTTAATAGTGAACGTAGTACATGCGAAAAACGATAATATAAAATTACGATTCGCAGATGATCTTTCTAGATTAGGACTACTGAAAACAGCGGAGACATGTGAAGGAAACCCAAAATGTACGATATGTCAAGCAGCGGACCCAGATTATGAAGAAAGAGGAGCATTTATTAACGCGATAAAAGATTCAATAGGATATGGATCTCAAAGTAGTAATATTTTAGAAAATGAAAAATCAGATATATATGAGTGTCACTCAGATAAACTGATGTTTCAAACAAAAGTATTAACGTTACAAGAAATGAAAGGAATGAAGAATATCGATCGAAAAGAAACATTGGAACAACTACTGGAAAACAAAGAAAAATTGATGAAATTTCAGGATCAAGTAGTAGATTTAAGGTCATTAAAAAGAGGGTTGAAAGCTGGAATAGTAAGTTTCCCAATGAAACAGCAACGACTACAAACACTACTTGTAACAAGGAGCGCTGAATTGATAGATGGTGTCATATGGATAGATAAAGTCATCGATGGAGTAGTTCACAGAGTAGTACCGCTGCCAAATTCAGCAGCGCAAACGGCAATAAACGCTGTTCATAACACTATAGGACACACCTCGGCGACACAGATTACGAAACACGTGACCCGACATTTTCAATTCGAAAAGATAAGGGAAAAAGTGAAATGTTTTACAGATAAATGTGTAAAATGCGTGTTACACCGAGGTGGAGGTAAGTTTGAAAAAGAAAGAATGAGTGCGACACCCTTACCAACGAAAATGCATCAAACAATTCTAGTAGACGAAGTTATGAGAACTTTCCGAGGACAAAACTTCAAGTTTATGATAGCCATGGAAGCCGTTTCAGGATTTATAGTAGTATCATTATATAATGGTCCGATGAATGGAGCAAAATTTGTCCAAATAATAACTCAAATACGAGTTAGCCTATGTCCAAACCAACTCAGTAGTACTACTATGACAATAAGGTGTGATAAAGCTTCATGGCACGTAGGATCAACCGTTCAAGCAGCATTAGCAATGCAAAATATCGATATAACAATCCACCAATCAACTACTATGTCAAAGAACATCATCCCTGAATTGGATGCACGTATTAAAGTGTATTCACAGTATTTAATACAATTAATCGAAAGTAGTGAATTTCCAGTAGAAATATGTTGCCATATCGCAGCAGCGAAATGCAATAACAGCGTAAGTCAAACAGGATATACACCAGCTGAAATGTTCATTGGACGGGGATGGCGAAAAGGTGAACAGATTATGATAGATGCTCAAAAGATAATTGAAGATATAAGAAGAAAACGAGAAGACCAAAGAATGTATAAAGACAGAAAGAAATTGGAAGAACGACAAAAAGAAGAATTGAAGAAAAGGCCATATAAAAGAGCAGATTTAAATCCAGCGATAGTAAGAAATCCAAAATTGACAAAAATGAAGATTCAGGATGTAGTAGTGTTAAATGAAGGATTTAATAAAAATGAGCCAAGATATAAATACAGAGTAGTAAAAATAAATTTTAATAAACAATTAGCACTACTACAACGAGAATCACATTTAGATGCAGAAAGCCCAAAACCAAATTGGATAAGCTTCGAAAAGATTTTCAAAATAATTGACGAAAACGAAAACGAATCAATCTGTAACATCCAATGGATAAAAAGGGCCGAAAACAAAGTAGTCGAAATTCCAGAGTGGAATATTAATTTAACAAGTTTTCTTCTAAAAGTGATGAATCAAGCTGAAAATGTAAAAACAGGAATCGATAGTAGTAAATTAGAAAATGAAGAATTCGAACTACTAGACGTTAAAGAAGAAATCGAAGAACCATTCACAATAATTGGACCAATGCCAACGCTATCAGATCTGGAGCTAGAGAGTGATGAATGATGAAATATTTACTACGTCATAGAAATCATAAAGTAGTGATTCAAATAAATTTTTGAGCCAAAAATAAAGTAAAAACGAAAATATAATTTGAATTCATTCTAAGAAAATAATTGCAATTGACGTCATAAATAAAACGAATTGAGTCAAAATTTTAAGTAGTTTATTTATCAGTGACGTCAATGGGCCTAGTAAAGTGAGGGCAATCGGTTCGGAGGTTAGAACAGTTTAATAGGGCAGTAATTAATAGGAATAGAAAATATCCAAAAGACGGTTGCGTAGGCGATCAGGCAAAGAATCTTCTTGATGCATTCGAGCAACCCAGCTGTCCATCCAATCATCAGAACCAAGAAGAGAAGCATCATCATCAGTATGCGAATGATCCAATCGATAGCGATGAATCTAAAATACAGTAGTCAGTAATAAATTCACTCGTCAAAATAAGCCCGAAAAAGTCAAAACTTTAGTCAAAAATTAAAAATAGAACGTACCAAAGCGGGGACTACTGAGTATAGGTGGTGTGGAGATGTTGCAGAATTGTCATCTTCAGAAGGCGCTGCCAAACGTCTACTGCGATAACGATGACTTTCATGAGTCTTCGCCTCAGTAAAGACAAAGAATAACCCACCTAAAGATCAAAGTTATATCCAAATACCAAAGTAGTCATTTGTTTTATATAAAGAATACGTACCGCAAATAGCGCGACAGGTCATTGGATGTAGAACATCAAAATGAAAGCCAACCTCAGGACGACGGTCAACTCGAAATGGGGCAATCGGCGGACGAGGACCACCGCGAACTACTCGGTCATATAGACCACGGACGGAACCATGTTGAGATGGAAATATAATGGAGTAGTAAGCGTCATACTCCACAAATATTTCACGGCGGGAGACATTACAATCAATAGAGGAAGCCTCTACGATAGCCATAATCAAATCCTTAAAAATAAATAAAGAGGCAATTTCAGGTTTTTTTTATAAAAGGGTTTATTTTGAAAAATGTGAATAAATTATGTCAGAGTAAAACTACTAAGTAAAACTAGATTTCCTGATCGGAACCATAATGAGCTTCCATAGAATCATTAGATCCGACACTGGAAGCCATAGACCAGTAACCAGATGAATATGAGTCGAAAGAATCTGGTTCATTCATAGGATCCATGATATAAAATAAGTAGTATAAAAACGAACAAAAGTAGTTCGTAAAGTTGTAGTTGTAGTAGTTGTAGTTGTGGTTGTGGTTGTGATTGTTGAATAATTATATTTTGATAAATAATGATACAACAATCGACCTTATATATTAATAATATTTTGGCGCTATGGAGTAGTAACAGATGTTAATCTAATCTAGACCAATCAGCAGGGGACGATTAATATCTAATCAGAACCAATCAGCGTGTGACGGTCACGCACTACTAAGAAACATATGGTCATAAATTGTAAAATAAATACCTGAATCATAGCACGACGGGGAGTAAGCTGTCCGGGACGCCCATTCCCAGAATCAAGACGTCCATATCGAGCACCGAAATAAATAAACAATCGAAGACGATTACCAGCAAAATCAAGAGCTTAAAATAAAATATAAAAAGTAGTTAAAATTAAAAGGAATTTTTTTTCTTTTCCCTAAAAAAATTTAAAAATAAGCCAGAAGATTACACAACTTACAACGAAGATAATCGACAGATGGAAGAGCTTCCAAAGCATTGTATTCAACATCACCAAATGATGTCATTACGTCACGACGATGACCAGACTGTAAAGGCAGTTGCCCAACCAAAGCCATAGCAAATGATGACACAGTATACATAGGAGTAGTACAATGTAGGTCCAGTTGGTTAAGTCGACACTCTTGACATCCGCCAGAAGAATCGAAAGCGGCGTTATCGCAAACTACTGAGTAGAAATCACGACGCGGGCAAAGCCGGGTCGGATCATCGTTGCGAAGAATCAAGTAAACTACTTTAGCAGATTCAAGCCTTAAAGATATTTAATTTATCTTCGTTACTTACAAATTGGTATCATTTTTCATCATTTTTAGTCAAAATAAGTTTAGAATTTAAACTACTTAAAAATTAAGGTCATATTGATATCATTTTTCATAAATCAAAGGCTAAAGTAGTCAAAAGAATACCCGAATTCAGCAGCTGACAATTTAGCAGAGTGGGAACAGTATCCAAATCGGTGATCACCATCGCGAACATGTTGGACCCAATGAATTGGAGGCATGAAATATTCTTCGTATCGAATAGGAATCAATGAAATATTCTTCGTATCGAATAGGAATCAACCTATTCTCATGACCATTAACTACAACAGTAGTAGTCTAAATTATTATGTAAAATAAAAATACATAATTAGTAGTAAACAGATAACCATGAATAGTAGTAATATTAGACTTACACGTGACACTTGTACGAAGAAATTGCCCCAAGAAAGACCAAATCGTTCCGACCAATAATTAGGATAAAGACGATCTTCGGCTTCAGGCCACTCGGTGCAAAATCGATTATAATTATCGTTATGATGACGGCGGGCAACGGAATGACCATGACGACGATTAGGATCGATAAGCGGCATA